>JAZDUA010001645.1:0-25407 GCA_038098605.1 Gryllus longicercus
ACACAACAACGAGTTAAGATATAATTATTGTAGTTCGTATCACTGAGCGGATTCACGAACCTGAAATTCAAAACAAAACAAACATCGTTTGGAGCTGTGAACTCCCCAAACGCACAAGAGATCAAATTATTAAGATTAAGAGTAGGTAAACCAAATGTATTGGTCGATGCTTCAATGCACCATAAAAACGAAAATAAAAAAGATAAAAACTGTTCGATTTCTGGGCGATGTGTGTCGACAATACGAATGAATAATCAAAGAGAAAGGATGAACTCTCTGCCTCGTGCTGTGATCGATGCAATTTTGTATTTGTGAGTTTTATTACAGTGCAACTTCTGTCGTCACCACTCTTGCACACAGACCAGGGCGCCTAGAGCCTGTTATTTTCAAAGGTTTCCCAATTCAGACGTTTTCTTGGCTGGATATTTAAAGAATCCTACCAGCAGATAACGATAGACCTAATTTTTATTAAAATGATTGGGCGTGTCATTTTAATTCCGAAAAGTGAAGAGTCGTAGACGCCCTGTGTGGGTGAGTGGTGAGCTCCAAGTTGGCACTGCAAACAGTGTTTTAGCTAATCCTGTTTTAATCACATGAATTAACAAGAAAAAAATGACAACTAGAATCGGGGGTGGCTCGGGTAGTTTCAGGTCCCCGGGAGCGCCAAGGCCCGTGGCAATATCTAAGAATCGATATTGTCCCCTGAGGGATCTCATAGATCTCTGCGAGTTTACACAGCAACTCAGAAAGTGAAATACAATTTTGAATGAGAGAGCGTTTTAAGTGTTGTTTTTTGACAATTGGATAATAAAGGAGCGTAGGTTCTGTGGGACCAAATCCTTTCAGAGCCGTTGTAAATTAGCTTGTGGCCAGGTTTTCCACTGTGTTTAAGTGGAGATCCCTCGTTAGTGGTATGACAGGCGCGTACCACGACCCAAGGTTTACAACGTGCACTGCATTTACTAATGACTGACTTTGTTAGAGATGATCTGTATTAGATTATGATGAGAATTGAACTTTTTGAAAAGTTCTAGCATGATAAGATTCCTCCTTAGCATAAGGGGAAGTAAGAAAGTATGTGAACGAGGTATCAATTGTACGTTACCTCTCACACGTTATTTCGATAAATGATTCTTGGGTAGCCTTAGTGAAACCCAATGTTTTCAGAGCCGTTATAAATTGACTTGTGGCCAGGTTTTCCACTGTAATTAAGTGGAGATCCCTCGTTAGTGGTATGACAGGCGCGTACCACGACCCAAGGTTTATAACGTGCCCTGCAAATACCAATGACCGACTTGATCGAATTGGTACGCATTAGCTTGTGCTAATAATTGAACCTTATTGATAGATTCTGATAAGATAGAGACTCCTCCTTATCGTAAGGGGTAGTAAGAAAGGTATTCTGAATGAATTAGCAATTAACGTTAAGAAGTAGTAATGAAATAGTGTTACCACCTTCATCGATCACAGGCAGCACATTCCGTTGAGAAATCTAGTTGTAGCAATTACATTAAATTGAAATGTCGAATGCTCACTTTGTGAAGACAGCTTCTTGTCAATAGCAATTTTGTTGCCAGCATCGTGTGGCTAAAACTCATAAATAATAAATAAATAACTAAGGAATAAATAACTCATAAATAAAAAACCATAAGCGACAGAATTATTAGTACACTTGATGCAATTAGGATTCTATACACAGAAATGTAGAATGTAGTTACTTATTGTATGTTAGTGCATCCTGCTATGACCGAACCTAACAGGGTATCCAAAATGACAGGGATTTCATTAGGTAGTGATACTTTTTCTTTGAAAACTTCAAAGAACACTGAGGAATTTAATAACATGTCAACCTTGTTCGACAAATGAAACGTGTCATCTGCTAGTTTGAGATGTGCTGGAATTTTTAATTTTGACAAATCAAGGGATGTTTGAGGCAATTTTGATGAAATAGATGGAACTATTAAACATTGCACCCCGGTTTGCCAATCATTAAACCGAGATTTGATGGTTACATTCACTTCCCCATTTGATACTGATTTTAGATAATTAACAGAATGTATCAAATAGTGACACTTTGTTCTTGGAATATTTAGTAGTTGGACAAGGCCTTCCGTTATAAAACAAACTTCACTACCCGAGTCTAGCAATGCTCTGACTGGTATATCGTTACCCCTTTTGTCAGTGACCAAAATTATAGCAGTTGGCAACAAACCCCGAAATTTCTTTGCTTCAGTAAAGACCATATGAGAGAAAACTTTTTCAGCCTCTCGCGGTTCAGCACTAACCATAGAGCATTCTCCTTCCTCTGGGGAAGATTGAGATTGTACTTTAACAAGAGTTCCTACATCTGATTTTGAGGTTATGTTGAAATTCACTACCTGTTTGTTATGATTCGGGTCATGCAAAAGAGAATGATGCTTTAGAGTACATACCCTACATGTCCCTTTGCTACAAGGGTGGTCTTTGACAGCTTTGGACAAACAATTCATGCACAATGAATTTTTACGACACACCTGTAATCTTTCTTGCACCGTTAACTGTTGAAATTTCACGCACTTAAACAACGGATGTTTCTCTGGACACAAGATGCACTGACTGGAATCGCATACATTTATAGCAAACGCCCTGAGGTTAGGTGCTGTTTGATGAGGTTTTCCAGCTGGAACAGAATTTGGTTGTGATTTTTGAGAAATGCCTTCATTAAATTCCAATGCATTTGCCCTATGGTTTAAGAAATCTAATAATTCCTGTAATCCTGACATTCTTTGTGCCGAGCCTTTACTAAGATACCACGATTCTCTAGTTTTGAAGTCTAGTTTGGAGAGTATTAAATGTTGCAAGATTAATTCACTTAAATCTATATCGAGTGATATCGATTTAAGTCCACACCAATTTGTGGAAATTTGAGAAATGAACTGTTTGAGAGAAGAAGAATCACTTTTTGTTTGGGGCAAATTGAGCAAAGCTTTGACATGGGTGTCTATTATTTTGGTTTTGTTAGAGTATCTATGGACTAATAATTCCCAAGCAGTATGAAAGTTATCACCTGACACATTTAAAGCACTGACAAGCATATACGGTTCCCCTTTTAAATGCGAAAGCAGATGCATATATTTTTCGATAGGGCTCAGTGAATGATTTTCCACCACTGCCGTTAGGAAGATATCATGAAATTGCATGAACTGATCATACATGCCTGAGAAAGTAGGCAATTTCACATGTGGTAAGCATCCCATAGGACTAGGCTTAACGACATGTGTTTTTTCTGATAATTTTGCCAATTCAGAACGACATTGGCTTTTAAAATGCATGTATCTGCTTTCCAAGTTCTCAAATGAGGGGGTTAAATCATCTAAAAATTCTTGCTTTATAGCATCTTCAACTGTAAATCTAATATCTTTCCATAATTCCTCACCCCTGTCCAAGAAACATTCTAAATTTGGTCTGCTTATATCTGAGAGAGAATTAAAATTCTCTTCGATTCTAGTCAATGTTGAATCTAAATGTAGCCATTTAGCAAAAATCTGACGTCTTTTTAGAGGCATTTTGGACTTACAGCTTGTGAAGTGCTTAAGCTATACAGAAAATCACTGATATTTGGTTTCTTTAACCAAAACAAAGATAGATGTTTGAAAGAACCACTATTACACTATACACACAACTGAAAGTGTCACTTATAATTTCACAATTATATATTTAATCACTACTTAAAGAAAAAACACAAAAGATAAGACTTTCAGATACACTAGCACAAAACTTATTGCTCCCGGGTTTCCTGGCACCATTGTTAAGGCAGCGAAATAGTTGAAAGAGGCTGGGAGAGCAGAGCAGAGCATTGTTGTTGAAAAATGAAAATAACAGTGGAACATCGCCTCTTCTGTCGCAGTAGTTCTCTCGTTAGACAAGAATGTTCTGGAAAATAAATGACACACAATTTACAAGTATTGTTATTTGGCGAAGGAAACAAAGAGTATTGAAGTTGTCACAATTACCTCTGCCCAACGAAAATTGCCGTTTCCTTGCGAATTCCGTAGCCTTTATCTACGTGATTGTATTACATACAGTGCCTGGCACACTCCGAGTCGAATTCTGAAAACGTGCAAAACGCTTGTTTCCGCACTCCTTGTCGTGACGAGGCGATCAGCCGCCTGATATAGAAATTCTAAGCATCTCGCCTTTGGCAAATATACGCGGGAGAAGTCCGGTGGACCTTCGCCGGGAGCTGGTGCGATCTTTCGGTGGCACTTCGCACTAATATAACAAGTTGCATTCGACTCAAAGAACTTGCAAAAAGAAATGAATGTTTTTGACACCAAAGAAGAAGAAATTCGCGCGGGTTTTGGGAGAAAATTAAGACTATCTCGAAGGCGCCACGTTTAAAATGTATAGTCTTTTCCTTTGAAACGCCTTCAAAGAACATCAAACGCCCTGTTAATGAAGACAAGGCGCCAAATTCGAAGTAATTTGGCCGGCAATGTGTCAACATTATTCCCGCCCCCCAAGGGCGTCGAACCCGGTTACGAGTCGCAGGGCCAGGACGCTGTAGAACTGACTGTCACTTTCGACGAGCAGCGAATTCTGCCATCCTGCTTCGAATATGCTTTTTGAAAAGCTTGTTTTCGAAAGGCGAGATTAGAGAAACTGCGATATAAAAAGTCGGTGTTCCATGACCGAGTGCAATAAGTAATGAACGAATTGGGTACCGGGCGGTGCCTTGGTAATTTGATAGAGAAAGAAAAACAGCAACAAAATTAAACAATACAAAACAAGACAAGACAAAAGGACTAAGACTGAGCGAAACAAAACACGGTTTTTCGTGCGAACGAATGTCACGAATACCATCTTCCCGAGTGCTGTTCCAAATTGACGGTGCCAATTCAAAGACAAAAAGAGAATATAAAAAAACAACAACACAACAACGAGTTAAGATATAATTATTGTAGTTCGTATCACTGAGCGGATTCACGAACCTGAAATTCAAAACAAAACAAACATCGTTTGGAGCTGTGAACTCCCCAAACGCACAAGAGATCAAATTATTAAGATTAAGAGTAGGTAAACCAAATGTATTGGTCGATGCTTCAATGCACCATAAAAACGAAAATAAAAAAGATAAAAACTGTTCGATTTCTGGGCGATGTGTGTCGACAATACGAATGAATAATCAAAGAGAAAGGATGAACTCTCTGCCTCGTGCTGTGATCGATGCAATTTTGTATTTGTGAGTTTTATTACAGTGCAACTTCTGTCGTCACCACTCTTGCACACAGACCAGGGCGCCTAGAGCCTGTTATTTTCAAAGGTTTCCCAATTCAGACGTTTTCTTGGCTGGATATTTAAAGAATCCTACCAGCAGATAACGATAGACCTAATTTTTATTAAAATGATTGGGCGTGTCATTTTAATTCCGAAAAGTGAAGAGTCGTAGACGCCCTGTGTGGGTGAGTGGTGAGCTCCAAGTTGGCACTGCAAACAGTGTTTTAGCTAATCCTGTTTTAATCACATGAATTAACAAGAAAAAAATGACAACTAGAATCGGGGGTGGCTCGGGTAGTTTCAGGTCCCCGGGAGCGCCAAGGCCCGTGGCAATATCTAAGAATCGATATTGTCCCCTGAGGGATCTCATAGATCTCTGCGAGTTTACACAGCAACTCAGAAAGTGAAATACAATTTTGAATGAGAGAGCGTTTTAAGTGTTGTTTTTTGACAATTGGATAATAAAGGAGCGTAGGTTCTGTGGGACCAAATCCTTTCAGAGCCGTTGTAAATTAGCTTGTGGCCAGGTTTTCCACTGTGTTTAAGTGGAGATCCCTCGTTAGTGGTATGACAGGCGCGTACCACGACCCAAGGTTTACAACGTGCACTGCATTTACTAATGACTGACTTTGTTAGAGATGATCTGTATTAGATTATGATGAGAATTGAACTTTTTGAAAAGTTCTAGCATGATAAGATTCCTCCTTAGCATAAGGGGAAGTAAGAAAGTATGTGAACGAGGTATCAATTGTACGTTACCTCTCACACGTTATTTCGATAAATGATTCTTGGGTAGCCTTAGTGAAACCCAATGTTTTCAGAGCCGTTATAAATTGACTTGTGGCCAGGTTTTCCACTGTAATTAAGTGGAGATCCCTCGTTAGTGGTATGACAGGCGCGTACCACGACCCAAGGTTTATAACGTGCCCTGCAAATACCAATGACCGACTTGATCGAATTGGTACGCATTAGCTTGTGCTAATAATTGAACCTTATTGATAGATTCTGATAAGATAGAGACTCCTCCTTATCGTAAGGGGTAGTAAGAAAGGTATTCTGAATGAATTAGCAATTAACGTTAAGAAGTAGTAATGAAATAGTGTTACCACCTTCATCGATCACAGGCAGCACATTCCGTTGAGAAATCTAGTTGTAGCAATTACATTAAATTGAAATGTCGAATGCTCACTTTGTGAAGACAGCTTCTTGTCAATAGCAATTTTGTTGCCAGCATCGTGTGGCTAAAACTCATAAATAATAAATAAATAACTAAGGAATAAATAACTCATAAATAAAAAACCATAAGCGACAGAATTATTAGTACACTTGATGCAATTAGGATTCTATACACAGAAATGTAGAATGTAGTTACTTATTGTATGTTAGTGCATCCTGCTATGACCGAACCTAACAGGGTATCCAAAATGACAGGGATTTCATTAGGTAGTGATACTTTTTCTTTGAAAACTTCAAAGAACACTGAGGAATTTAATAACATGTCAACCTTGTTCGACAAATGAAACGTGTCATCTGCTAGTTTGAGATGTGCTGGAATTTTTAATTTTGACAAATCAAGGGATGTTTGAGGCAATTTTGATGAAATAGATGGAACTATTAAACATTGCACCCCGGTTTGCCAATCATTAAACCGAGATTTGATGGTTACATTCACTTCCCCATTTGATACTGATTTTAGATAATTAACAGAATGTATCAAATAGTGACACTTTGTTCTTGGAATATTTAGTAGTTGGACAAGGCCTTCCGTTATAAAACAAACTTCACTACCCGAGTCTAGCAATGCTCTGACTGGTATATCGTTACCCCTTTTGTCAGTGACCAAAATTATAGCAGTTGGCAACAAACCCCGAAATTTCTTTGCTTCAGTAAAGACCATATGAGAGAAAACTTTTTCAGCCTCTCGCGGTTCAGCACTAACCATAGAGCATTCTCCTTCCTCTGGGGAAGATTGAGATTGTACTTTAACAAGAGTTCCTACATCTGATTTTGAGGTTATGTTGAAATTCACTACCTGTTTGTTATGATTCGGGTCATGCAAAAGAGAATGATGCTTTAGAGTACATACCCTACATGTCCCTTTGCTACAAGGGTGGTCTTTGACAGCTTTGGACAAACAATTCATGCACAATGAATTTTTACGACACACCTGTAATCTTTCTTGCACCGTTAACTGTTGAAATTTCACGCACTTAAACAACGGATGTTTCTCTGGACACAAGATGCACTGACTGGAATCGCATACATTTATAGCAAACGCCCTGAGGTTAGGTGCTGTTTGATGAGGTTTTCCAGCTGGAACAGAATTTGGTTGTGATTTTTGAGAAATGCCTTCATTAAATTCCAATGCATTTGCCCTATGGTTTAAGAAATCTAATAATTCCTGTAATCCTGACATTCTTTGTGCCGAGCCTTTACTAAGATACCACGATTCTCTAGTTTTGAAGTCTAGTTTGGAGAGTATTAAATGTTGCAAGATTAATTCACTTAAATCTATATCGAGTGATATCGATTTAAGTCCACACCAATTTGTGGAAATTTGAGAAATGAACTGTTTGAGAGAAGAAGAATCACTTTTTGTTTGGGGCAAATTGAGCAAAGCTTTGACATGGGTGTCTATTATTTTGGTTTTGTTAGAGTATCTATGGACTAATAATTCCCAAGCAGTATGAAAGTTATCACCTGACACATTTAAAGCACTGACAAGCATATACGGTTCCCCTTTTAAATGCGAAAGCAGATGCATATATTTTTCGATAGGGCTCAGTGAATGATTTTCCACCACTGCCGTTAGGAAGATATCATGAAATTGCATGAACTGATCATACATGCCTGAGAAAGTAGGCAATTTCACATGTGGTAAGCATCCCATAGGACTAGGCTTAACGACATGTGTTTTTTCTGATAATTTTGCCAATTCAGAACGACATTGGCTTTTAAAATGCATGTATCTGCTTTCCAAGTTCTCAAATGAGGGGGTTAAATCATCTAAAAATTCTTGCTTTATAGCATCTTCAACTGTAAATCTAATATCTTTCCATAATTCCTCACCCCTGTCCAAGAAACATTCTAAATTTGGTCTGCTTATATCTGAGAGAGAATTAAAATTCTCTTCGATTCTAGTCAATGTTGAATCTAAATGTAGCCATTTAGCAAAAATCTGACGTCTTTTTAGAGGCATTTTGGACTTACAGCTTGTGAAGTGCTTAAGCTATACAGAAAATCACTGATATTTGGTTTCTTTAACCAAAACAAAGATAGATGTTTGAAAGAACCACTATTACACTATACACACAACTGAAAGTGTCACTTATAATTTCACAATTATATATTTAATCACTACTTAAAGAAAAAACACAAAAGATAAGACTTTCAGATACACTAGCACAAAACTTATTGCTCCCGGGTTTCCTGGCACCATTGTTAAGGCAGCGAAATAGTTGAAAGAGGCTGGGAGAGCAGAGCAGAGCATTGTTGTTGAAAAATGAAAATAACAGTGGAACATCGCCTCTTCTGTCGCAGTAGTTCTCTCGTTAGACAAGAATGTTCTGGAAAATAAATGACACACAATTTACAAGTATTGTTATTTGGCGAAGGAAACAAAGAGTATTGAAGTTGTCACAATTACCTCTGCCCAACGAAAATTGCCGTTTCCTTGCGAATTCCGTAGCCTTTATCTACGTGATTGTATTACATACAGTGCCTGGCACACTCCGAGTCGAATTCTGAAAACGTGCAAAACGCTTGTTTCCGCACTCCTTGTCGTGACGAGGCGATCAGCCGCCTGATATAGAAATTCTAAGCATCTCGCCTTTGGCAAATATACGCGGGAGAAGTCCGGTGGACCTTCGCCGGGAGCTGGTGCGATCTTTCGGTGGCACTTCGCACTAATATAACAAGTTGCATTCGACTCAAAGAACTTGCAAAAAGAAATGAATGTTTTTGACACCAAAGAAGAAGAAATTCGCGCGGGTTTTGGGAGAAAATTAAGACTATCTCGAAGGCGCCACGTTTAAAATGTATAGTCTTTTCCTTTGAAACGCCTTCAAAGAACATCAAACGCCCTGTTAATGAAGACAAGGCGCCAAATTCGAAGTAATTTGGCCGGCAATGTGTCAACATTATTCCCGCCCCCCAAGGGCGTCGAACCCGGTTACGAGTCGCAGGGCCAGGACGCTGTAGAACTGACTGTCACTTTCGACGAGCAGCGAATTCTGCCATCCTGCTTCGAATATGCTTTTTGAAAAGCTTGTTTTCGAAAGGCGAGATTAGAGAAACTGCGATATAAAAAGTCGGTGTTCCATGACCGAGTGCAATAAGTAATGAACGAATTGGGTACCGGGCGGTGCCTTGGTAATTTGATAGAGAAAGAAAAACAGCAACAAAATTAAACAATACAAAACAAGACAAGACAAAAGGACTAAGACTGAGCGAAACAAAACACGGTTTTTCGTGCGAACGAATGTCACGAATACCATCTTCCCGAGTGCTGTTCCAAATTGACGGTGCCAATTCAAAGACAAAAAGAGAATATAAAAAAACAACAACACAACAACGAGTTAAGATATAATTATTGTAGTTCGTATCACTGAGCGGATTCACGAACCTGAAATTCAAAACAAAACAAACATCGTTTGGAGCTGTGAACTCCCCAAACGCACAAGAGATCAAATTATTAAGATTAAGAGTAGGTAAACCAAATGTATTGGTCGATGCTTCAATGCACCATAAAAACGAAAATAAAAAAGATAAAAACTGTTCGATTTCTGGGCGATGTGTGTCGACAATACGAATGAATAATCAAAGAGAAAGGATGAACTCTCTGCCTCGTGCTGTGATCGATGCAATTTTGTATTTGTGAGTTTTATTACAGTGCAACTTCTGTCGTCACCACTCTTGCACACAGACCAGGGCGCCTAGAGCCTGTTATTTTCAAAGGTTTCCCAATTCAGACGTTTTCTTGGCTGGATATTTAAAGAATCCTACCAGCAGATAACGATAGACCTAATTTTTATTAAAATGATTGGGCGTGTCATTTTAATTCCGAAAAGTGAAGAGTCGTAGACGCCCTGTGTGGGTGAGTGGTGAGCTCCAAGTTGGCACTGCAAACAGTGTTTTAGCTAATCCTGTTTTAATCACATGAATTAACAAGAAAAAAATGACAACTAGAATCGGGGGTGGCTCGGGTAGTTTCAGGTCCCCGGGAGCGCCAAGGCCCGTGGCAATATCTAAGAATCGATATTGTCCCCTGAGGGATCTCATAGATCTCTGCGAGTTTACACAGCAACTCAGAAAGTGAAATACAATTTTGAATGAGAGAGCGTTTTAAGTGTTGTTTTTTGACAATTGGATAATAAAGGAGCGTAGGTTCTGTGGGACCAAATCCTTTCAGAGCCGTTGTAAATTAGCTTGTGGCCAGGTTTTCCACTGTGTTTAAGTGGAGATCCCTCGTTAGTGGTATGACAGGCGCGTACCACGACCCAAGGTTTACAACGTGCACTGCATTTACTAATGACTGACTTTGTTAGAGATGATCTGTATTAGATTATGATGAGAATTGAACTTTTTGAAAAGTTCTAGCATGATAAGATTCCTCCTTAGCATAAGGGGAAGTAAGAAAGTATGTGAACGAGGTATCAATTGTACGTTACCTCTCACACGTTATTTCGATAAATGATTCTTGGGTAGCCTTAGTGAAACCCAATGTTTTCAGAGCCGTTATAAATTGACTTGTGGCCAGGTTTTCCACTGTAATTAAGTGGAGATCCCTCGTTAGTGGTATGACAGGCGCGTACCACGACCCAAGGTTTATAACGTGCCCTGCAAATACCAATGACCGACTTGATCGAATTGGTACGCATTAGCTTGTGCTAATAATTGAACCTTATTGATAGATTCTGATAAGATAGAGACTCCTCCTTATCGTAAGGGGTAGTAAGAAAGGTATTCTGAATGAATTAGCAATTAACGTTAAGAAGTAGTAATGAAATAGTGTTACCACCTTCATCGATCACAGGCAGCACATTCCGTTGAGAAATCTAGTTGTAGCAATTACATTAAATTGAAATGTCGAATGCTCACTTTGTGAAGACAGCTTCTTGTCAATAGCAATTTTGTTGCCAGCATCGTGTGGCTAAAACTCATAAATAATAAATAAATAACTAAGGAATAAATAACTCATAAATAAAAAACCATAAGCGACAGAATTATTAGTACACTTGATGCAATTAGGATTCTATACACAGAAATGTAGAATGTAGTTACTTATTGTATGTTAGTGCATCCTGCTATGACCGAACCTAACAGGGTATCCAAAATGACAGGGATTTCATTAGGTAGTGATACTTTTTCTTTGAAAACTTCAAAGAACACTGAGGAATTTAATAACATGTCAACCTTGTTCGACAAATGAAACGTGTCATCTGCTAGTTTGAGATGTGCTGGAATTTTTAATTTTGACAAATCAAGGGATGTTTGAGGCAATTTTGATGAAATAGATGGAACTATTAAACATTGCACCCCGGTTTGCCAATCATTAAACCGAGATTTGATGGTTACATTCACTTCCCCATTTGATACTGATTTTAGATAATTAACAGAATGTATCAAATAGTGACACTTTGTTCTTGGAATATTTAGTAGTTGGACAAGGCCTTCCGTTATAAAACAAACTTCACTACCCGAGTCTAGCAATGCTCTGACTGGTATATCGTTACCCCTTTTGTCAGTGACCAAAATTATAGCAGTTGGCAACAAACCCCGAAATTTCTTTGCTTCAGTAAAGACCATATGAGAGAAAACTTTTTCAGCCTCTCGCGGTTCAGCACTAACCATAGAGCATTCTCCTTCCTCTGGGGAAGATTGAGATTGTACTTTAACAAGAGTTCCTACATCTGATTTTGAGGTTATGTTGAAATTCACTACCTGTTTGTTATGATTCGGGTCATGCAAAAGAGAATGATGCTTTAGAGTACATACCCTACATGTCCCTTTGCTACAAGGGTGGTCTTTGACAGCTTTGGACAAACAATTCATGCACAATGAATTTTTACGACACACCTGTAATCTTTCTTGCACCGTTAACTGTTGAAATTTCACGCACTTAAACAACGGATGTTTCTCTGGACACAAGATGCACTGACTGGAATCGCATACATTTATAGCAAACGCCCTGAGGTTAGGTGCTGTTTGATGAGGTTTTCCAGCTGGAACAGAATTTGGTTGTGATTTTTGAGAAATGCCTTCATTAAATTCCAATGCATTTGCCCTATGGTTTAAGAAATCTAATAATTCCTGTAATCCTGACATTCTTTGTGCCGAGCCTTTACTAAGATACCACGATTCTCTAGTTTTGAAGTCTAGTTTGGAGAGTATTAAATGTTGCAAGATTAATTCACTTAAATCTATATCGAGTGATATCGATTTAAGTCCACACCAATTTGTGGAAATTTGAGAAATGAACTGTTTGAGAGAAGAAGAATCACTTTTTGTTTGGGGCAAATTGAGCAAAGCTTTGACATGGGTGTCTATTATTTTGGTTTTGTTAGAGTATCTATGGACTAATAATTCCCAAGCAGTATGAAAGTTATCACCTGACACATTTAAAGCACTGACAAGCATATACGGTTCCCCTTTTAAATGCGAAAGCAGATGCATATATTTTTCGATAGGGCTCAGTGAATGATTTTCCACCACTGCCGTTAGGAAGATATCATGAAATTGCATGAACTGATCATACATGCCTGAGAAAGTAGGCAATTTCACATGTGGTAAGCATCCCATAGGACTAGGCTTAACGACATGTGTTTTTTCTGATAATTTTGCCAATTCAGAACGACATTGGCTTTTAAAATGCATGTATCTGCTTTCCAAGTTCTCAAATGAGGGGGTTAAATCATCTAAAAATTCTTGCTTTATAGCATCTTCAACTGTAAATCTAATATCTTTCCATAATTCCTCACCCCTGTCCAAGAAACATTCTAAATTTGGTCTGCTTATATCTGAGAGAGAATTAAAATTCTCTTCGATTCTAGTCAATGTTGAATCTAAATGTAGCCATTTAGCAAAAATCTGACGTCTTTTTAGAGGCATTTTGGACTTACAGCTTGTGAAGTGCTTAAGCTATACAGAAAATCACTGATATTTGGTTTCTTTAACCAAAACAAAGATAGATGTTTGAAAGAACCACTATTACACTATACACACAACTGAAAGTGTCACTTATAATTTCACAATTATATATTTAATCACTACTTAAAGAAAAAACACAAAAGATAAGACTTTCAGATACACTAGCACAAAACTTATTGCTCCCGGGTTTCCTGGCACCATTGTTAAGGCAGCGAAATAGTTGAAAGAGGCTGGGAGAGCAGAGCAGAGCATTGTTGTTGAAAAATGAAAATAACAGTGGAACATCGCCTCTTCTGTCGCAGTAGTTCTCTCGTTAGACAAGAATGTTCTGGAAAATAAATGACACACAATTTACAAGTATTGTTATTTGGCGAAGGAAACAAAGAGTATTGAAGTTGTCACAATTACCTCTGCCCAACGAAAATTGCCGTTTCCTTGCGAATTCCGTAGCCTTTATCTACGTGATTGTATTACATACAGTGCCTGGCACACTCCGAGTCGAATTCTGAAAACGTGCAAAACGCTTGTTTCCGCACTCCTTGTCGTGACGAGGCGATCAGCCGCCTGATATAGAAATTCTAAGCATCTCGCCTTTGGCAAATATACGCGGGAGAAGTCCGGTGGACCTTCGCCGGGAGCTGGTGCGATCTTTCGGTGGCACTTCGCACTAATATAACAAGTTGCATTCGACTCAAAGAACTTGCAAAAAGAAATGAATGTTTTTGACACCAAAGAAGAAGAAATTCGCGCGGGTTTTGGGAGAAAATTAAGACTATCTCGAAGGCGCCACGTTTAAAATGTATAGTCTTTTCCTTTGAAACGCCTTCAAAGAACATCAAACGCCCTGTTAATGAAGACAAGGCGCCAAATTCGAAGTAATTTGGCCGGCAATGTGTCAACATTATTCCCGCCCCCCAAGGGCGTCGAACCCGGTTACGAGTCGCAGGGCCAGGACGCTGTAGAACTGACTGTCACTTTCGACGAGCAGCGAATTCTGCCATCCTGCTTCGAATATGCTTTTTGAAAAGCTTGTTTTCGAAAGGCGAGATTAGAGAAACTGCGATATAAAAAGTCGGTGTTCCATGACCGAGTGCAATAAGTAATGAACGAATTGGGTACCGGGCGGTGCCTTGGTAATTTGATAGAGAAAGAAAAACAGCAACAAAATTAAACAATACAAAACAAGACAAGACAAAAGGACTAAGACTGAGCGAAACAAAACACGGTTTTTCGTGCGAACGAATGTCACGAATACCATCTTCCCGAGTGCTGTTCCAAATTGACGGTGCCAATTCAAAGACAAAAAGAGAATATAAAAAAACAACAACACAACAACGAGTTAAGATATAATTATTGTAGTTCGTATCACTGAGCGGATTCACGAACCTGAAATTCAAAACAAAACAAACATCGTTTGGAGCTGTGAACTCCCCAAACGCACAAGAGATCAAATTATTAAGATTAAGAGTAGGTAAACCAAATGTATTGGTCGATGCTTCAATGCACCATAAAAACGAAAATAAAAAAGATAAAAACTGTTCGATTTCTGGGCGATGTGTGTCGACAATACGAATGAATAATCAAAGAGAAAGGATGAACTCTCTGCCTCGTGCTGTGATCGATGCAATTTTGTATTTGTGAGTTTTATTACAGTGCAACTTCTGTCGTCACCACTCTTGCACACAGACCAGGGCGCCTAGAGCCTGTTATTTTCAAAGGTTTCCCAATTCAGACGTTTTCTTGGCTGGATATTTAAAGAATCCTACCAGCAGATAACGATAGACCTAATTTTTATTAAAATGATTGGGCGTGTCATTTTAATTCCGAAAAGTGAAGAGTCGTAGACGCCCTGTGTGGGTGAGTGGTGAGCTCCAAGTTGGCACTGCAAACAGTGTTTTAGCTAATCCTGTTTTAATCACATGAATTAACAAGAAAAAAATGACAACTAGAATCGGGGGTGGCTCGGGTAGTTTCAGGTCCCCGGGAGCGCCAAGGCCCGTGGCAATATCTAAGAATCGATATTGTCCCCTGAGGGATCTCATAGATCTCTGCGAGTTTACACAGCAACTCAGAAAGTGAAATACAATTTTGAATGAGAGAGCGTTTTAAGTGTTGTTTTTTGACAATTGGATAATAAAGGAGCGTAGGTTCTGTGGGACCAAATCCTTTCAGAGCCGTTGTAAATTAGCTTGTGGCCAGGTTTTCCACTGTGTTTAAGTGGAGATCCCTCGTTAGTGGTATGACAGGCGCGTACCACGACCCAAGGTTTACAACGTGCACTGCATTTACTAATGACTGACTTTGTTAGAGATGATCTGTATTAGATTATGATGAGAATTGAACTTTTTGAAAAGTTCTAGCATGATAAGATTCCTCCTTAGCATAAGGGGAAGTAAGAAAGTATGTGAACGAGGTATCAATTGTACGTTACCTCTCACACGTTATTTCGATAAATGATTCTTGGGTAGCCTTAGTGAAACCCAATGTTTTCAGAGCCGTTATAAATTGACTTGTGGCCAGGTTTTCCACTGTAATTAAGTGGAGATCCCTCGTTAGTGGTATGACAGGCGCGTACCACGACCCAAGGTTTATAACGTGCCCTGCAAATACCAATGACCGACTTGATCGAATTGGTACGCATTAGCTTGTGCTAATAATTGAACCTTATTGATAGATTCTGATAAGATAGAGACTCCTCCTTATCGTAAGGGGTAGTAAGAAAGGTATTCTGAATGAATTAGCAATTAACGTTAAGAAGTAGTAATGAAATAGTGTTACCACCTTCATCGATCACAGGCAGCACATTCCGTTGAGAAATCTAGTTGTAGCAATTACATTAAATTGAAATGTCGAATGCTCACTTTGTGAAGACAGCTTCTTGTCAATAGCAATTTTGTTGCCAGCATCGTGTGGCTAAAACTCATAAATAATAAATAAATAACTAAGGAATAAATAACTCATAAATAAAAAACCATAAGCGACAGAATTATTAGTACACTTGATGCAATTAGGATTCTATACACAGAAATGTAGAATGTAGTTACTTATTGTATGTTAGTGCATCCTGCTATGACCGAACCTAACAGGGTATCCAAAATGACAGGGATTTCATTAGGTAGTGATACTTTTTCTTTGAAAACTTCAAAGAACACTGAGGAATTTAATAACATGTCAACCTTGTTCGACAAATGAAACGTGTCATCTGCTAGTTTGAGATGTGCTGGAATTTTTAATTTTGACAAATCAAGGGATGTTTGAGGCAATTTTGATGAAATAGATGGAACTATTAAACATTGCACCCCGGTTTGCCAATCATTAAACCGAGATTTGATGGTTACATTCACTTCCCCATTTGATACTGATTTTAGATAATTAACAGAATGTATCAAATAGTGACACTTTGTTCTTGGAATATTTAGTAGTTGGACAAGGCCTTCCGTTATAAAACAAACTTCACTACCCGAGTCTAGCAATGCTCTGACTGGTATATCGTTACCCCTTTTGTCAGTGACCAAAATTATAGCAGTTGGCAACAAACCCCGAAATTTCTTTGCTTCAGTAAAGACCATATGAGAGAAAACTTTTTCAGCCTCTCGCGGTTCAGCACTAACCATAGAGCATTCTCCTTCCTCTGGGGAAGATTGAGATTGTACTTTAACAAGAGTTCCTACATCTGATTTTGAGGTTATGTTGAAATTCACTACCTGTTTGTTATGATTCGGGTCATGCAAAAGAGAATGATGCTTTAGAGTACATACCCTACATGTCCCTTTGCTACAAGGGTGGTCTTTGACAGCTTTGGACAAACAATTCATGCACAATGAATTTTTACGACACACCTGTAATCTTTCTTGCACCGTTAACTGTTGAAATTTCACGCACTTAAACAACGGATGTTTCTCTGGACACAAGATGCACTGACTGGAATCGCATACATTTATAGCAAACGCCCTGAGGTTAGGTGCTGTTTGATGAGGTTTTCCAGCTGGAACAGAATTTGGTTGTGATTTTTGAGAAATGCCTTCATTAAATTCCAATGCATTTGCCCTATGGTTTAAGAAATCTAATAATTCCTGTAATCCTGACATTCTTTGTGCCGAGCCTTTACTAAGATACCACGATTCTCTAGTTTTGAAGTCTAGTTTGGAGAGTATTAAATGTTGCAAGATTAATTCACTTAAATCTATATCGAGTGATATCGATTTAAGTCCACACCAATTTGTGGAAATTTGAGAAATGAACTGTTTGAGAGAAGAAGAATCACTTTTTGTTTGGGGCAAATTGAGCAAAGCTTTGACATGGGTGTCTATTATTTTGGTTTTGTTAGAGTATCTATGGACTAATAATTCCCAAGCAGTATGAAAGTTATCACCTGACACATTTAAAGCACTGACAAGCATATACGGTTCCCCTTTTAAATGCGAAAGCAGATGCATATATTTTTCGATAGGGCTCAGTGAATGATTTTCCACCACTGCCGTTAGGAAGATATCATGAAATTGCATGAACTGATCATACATGCCTGAGAAAGTAGGCAATTTCACATGTGGTAAGCATCCCATAGGACTAGGCTTAACGACATGTGTTTTTTCTGATAATTTTGCCAATTCAGAACGACATTGGCTTTTAAAATGCATGTATCTGCTTTCCAAGTTCTCAAATGAGGGGGTTAAATCATCTAAAAATTCTTGCTTTATAGCATCTTCAACTGTAAATCTAATATCTTTCCATAATTCCTCACCCCTGTCCAAGAAACATTCTAAATTTGGTCTGCTTATATCTGAGAGAGAATTAAAATTCTCTTCGATTCTAGTCAATGTTGAATCTAAATGTAGCCATTTAGCAAAAATCTGACGTCTTTTTAGAGGCATTTTGGACTTACAGCTTGTGAAGTGCTTAAGCTATACAGAAAATCACTGATATTTGGTTTCTTTAACCAAAACAAAGATAGATGTTTGAAAGAACCACTATTACACTATACACACAACTGAAAGTGTCACTTATAATTTCACAATTATATATTTAATCACTACTTAAAGAAAAAACACAAAAGATAAGACTTTCAGATACACTAGCACAAAACTTATTGCTCCCGGGTTTCCTGGCACCATTGTTAAGGCAGCGAAATAGTTGAAAGAGGCTGGGAGAGCAGAGCAGAGCATTGTTGTTGAAAAATGAAAATAACAGTGGAACATCGCCTCTTCTGTCGCAGTAGTTCTCTCGTTAGACAAGAATGTTCTGGAAAATAAATGACACACAATTTACAAGTATTGTTATTTGGCGAAGGAAACAAAGAGTATTGAAGTTGTCACAATTACCTCTGCCCAACGAAAATTGCCGTTTCCTTGCGAATTCCGTAGCCTTTATCTACGTGATTGTATTACATACAGTGCCTGGCACACTCCGAGTCGAATTCTGAAAACGTGCAAAACGCTTGTTTCCGCACTCCTTGTCGTGACGAGGCGATCAGCCGCCTGATATAGAAATTCTAAGCATCTCGCCTTTGGCAAATATACGCGGGAGAAGTCCGGTGGACCTTCGCCGGGAGCTGGTGCGATCTTTCGGTGGCACTTCGCACTAATATAACAAGTTGCATTCGACTCAAAGAACTTGCAAAAAGAAATGAATGTTTTTGACACCAAAGAAGAAGAAATTCGCGCGGGTTTTGGGAGAAAATTAAGACTATCTCGAAGGCGCCACGTTTAAAATGTATAGTCTTTTCCTTTGAAACGCCTTCAAAGAACATCAAACGCCCTGTTAATGAAGACAAGGCGCCAAATTCGAAGTAATTTGGCCGGCAATGTGTCAACATTATTCCCGCCCCCCAAGGGCGTCGAACCCGGTTACGAGTCGCAGGGCCAGGACGCTGTAGAACTGACTGTCACTTTCGACGAGCAGCGAATTCTGCCATCCTGCTTCGAATATGCTTTTTGAAAAGCTTGTTTTCGAAAGGCGAGATTAGAGAAACTGCGATATAAAAAGTCGGTGTTCCATGACCGAGTGCAATAAGTAATGAACGAATTGGGTACCGGGCGGTGCCTTGGTAATTTGATAGAGAAAGAAAAACAGCAACAAAATTAAACAATACAAAACAAGACAAGACAAAAGGACTAAGACTGAGCGAAACAAAACACGGTTTTTCGTGCGAACGAATGTCACGAATACCATCTTCCCGAGTGCTGTTCCAAATTGACGGTGCCAATTCAAAGACAAAAAGAGAATATAAAAAAACAACAACACAACAACGAGTTAAGATATAATTATTGTAGTTCGTATCACTGAGCGGATTCACGAACCTGAAATTCAAAACAAAACAAACATCGTTTGGAGCTGTGAACTCCCCAAACGCACAAGAGATCAAATTATTAAGATTAAGAGTAGGTAAACCAAATGTATTGGTCGATGCTTCAATGCACCATAAAAACGAAAATAAAAAAGATAAAAACTGTTCGATTTCTGGGCGATGTGTGTCGACAATACGAATGAATAATCAAAGAGAAAGGATGAACTCTCTGCCTCGTGCTGTGATCGATGCAATTTTGTATTTGTGAGTTTTATTACAGTGCAACTTCTGTCGTCACCACTCTTGCACACAGACCAGGGCGCCTAGAGCCTGTTATTTTCAAAGGTTTCCCAATTCAGACGTTTTCTTGGCTGGATATTTAAAGAATCCTACCAGCAGATAACGATAGACCTAATTTTTATTAAAATGATTGGGCGTGTCATTTTAATTCCGAAAAGTGAAGAGTCGTAGACGCCCTGTGTGGGTGAGTGGTGAGCTCCAAGTTGGCACTGCAAACAGTGTTTTAGCTAATCCTGTTTTAATCACATGAATTAACAAGAAAAAAATGACAACTAGAATCGGGGGTGGCTCGGGTAGTTTCAGGTCCCCGGGAGCGCCAAGGCCCGTGGCAATATCTAAGAATCGATATTGTCCCCTGAGGGATCTCATAGATCTCTGCGAGTTTACACAGCAACTCAGAAAGTGAAATACAATTTTGAATGAGAGAGCGTTTTAAGTGTTGTTTTTTGACAATTGGATAATAAAGGAGCGTAGGTTCTGTGGGACCAAATCCTTTCAGAGCCGTTGTAAATTAGCTTGTGGCCAGGTTTTCCACTGTGTTTAAGTGGAGATCCCTCGTTAGTGGTATGACAGGCGCGTACCACGACCCAAGGTTTACAACGTGCACTGCATTTACTAATGACTGACTTTGTTAGAGATGATCTGTATTAGATTATGATGAGAATTGAACTTTTTGAAAAGTTCTAGCATGATAAGATTCCTCCTTAGCATAAGGGGAAGTAAGAAAGTATGTGAACGAGGTATCAATTGTACGTTACCTCTCACACGTTATTTCGATAAATGATTCTTGGGTAGCCTTAGTGAAACCCAATGTTTTCAGAGCCGTTATAAATTGACTTGTGGCCAGGTTTTCCACTGTAATTAAGTGGAGATCCCTCGTTAGTGGTATGACAGGCGCGTACCACGACCCAAGGTTTATAACGTGCCCTGCAAATACCAATGACCGACTTGATCGAATTGGTACGCATTAGCTTGTGCTAATAATTGAACCTTATTGATAGATTCTGATAAGATAGAGACTCCTCCTTATCGTAAGGGGTAGTAAGAAAGGTATTCTGAATGAATTAGCAATTAACGTTAAGAAGTAGTAATGAAATAGTGTTACCACCTTCATCGATCACAGGCAGCACATTCCGTTGAGAAATCTAGTTGTAGCAATTACATTAAATTGAAATGTCGAATGCTCACTTTGTGAAGACAGCTTCTTGTCAATAGCAATTTTGTTGCCAGCATCGTGTGGCTAAAACTCATAAATAATAAATAAATAACTAAGGAATAAATAACTCATAAATAAAAAACCATAAGCGACAGAATTATTAGTACACTTGATGCAATTAGGATTCTATACACAGAAATGTAGAATGTAGTTACTTATTGTATGTTAGTGCATCCTGCTATGACCGAACCTAACAGGGTATCCAAAATGACAGGGATTTCATTAGGTAGTGATACTTTTTCTTTGAAAACTTCAAAGAACACTGAGGAATTTAATAACATGTCAACCTTGTTCGACAAATGAAACGTGTCATCTGCTAGTTTGAGATGTGCTGGAATTTTTAATTTTGACAAATCAAGGGATGTTTGAGGCAATTTTGATGAAATAGATGGAACTATTAAACATTGCACCCCGGTTTGCCAATCATTAAACCGAGATTTGATGGTTACATTCACTTCCCCATTTGATACTGATTTTAGATAATTAACAGAATGTATCAAATAGTGACACTTTGTTCTTGGAATATTTAGTAGTTGGACAAGGCCTTCCGTTATAAAACAAACTTCACTACCCGAGTCTAGCAATGCTCTGACTGGTATATCGTTACCCCTTTTGTCAGTGACCAAAATTATAGCAGTTGGCAACAAACCCCGAAATTTCTTTGCTTCAGTAAAGACCATATGAGAGAAAACTTTTTCAGCCTCTCGCGGTTCAGCACTAACCATAGAGCATTCTCCTTCCTCTGGGGAAGATTGAGATTGTACTTTAACAAGAGTTCCTACATCTGATTTTGAGGTTATGTTGAAATTCACTACCTGTTTGTTATGATTCGGGTCATGCAAAAGAGAATGATGCTTTAGAGTACATACCCTACATGTCCCTTTGCTACAAGGGTGGTCTTTGACAGCTTTGGACAAACAATTCATGCACAATGAATTTTTACGACACACCTGTAATCTTTCTTGCACCGTTAACTGTTGAAATTTCACGCACTTAAACAACGGATGTTTCTCTGGACACAAGATGCACTGACTGGAATCGCATACATTTATAGCAAACGCCCTGAGGTTAGGTGCTGTTTGATGAGGTTTTCCAGCTGGAACAGAATTTGGTTGTGATTTTTGAGAAATGCCTTCATTAAATTCCAATGCATTTGCCCTATGGTTTAAGAAATCTAATAATTCCTGTAATCCTGACATTCTTTGTGCCGAGCCTTTACTAAGATACCACGATTCTCTAGTTTTGAAGTCTAGTTTGGAGAGTATTAAATGTTGCAAGATTAATTCACTTAAATCTATATCGAGTGATATCGATTTAAGTCCACACCAATTTGTGGAAATTTGAGAAATGAACTGTTTGAGAGAAGAAGAATCACTTTTTGTTTGGGGCAAATTGAGCAAAGCTTTGACATGGGTGTCTATTATTTTGGTTTTGTTAGAGTATCTATGGACTAATAATTCCCAAGCAGTATGAAAGTTATCACCTGACACATTTAAAGCACTGACAAGCATATACGGTTCCCCTTTTAAATGCGAAAGCAGATGCATATATTTTTCGATAGGGCTCAGTGAATGATTTTCCACCACTGCCGTTAGGAAGATATCATGAAATTGCATGAACTGATCATACATGCCTGAGAAAGTAGGCAATTTCACATGTGGTAAGCATCCCATAGGACTAGGCTTAACGACATGTGTTTTTTCTGATAATTTTGCCAATTCAGAACGACATTGGCTTTTAAAATGCATGTATCTGCTTTCCAAGTTCTCAAATGAGGGGGTTAAATCATCTAAAAATTCTTGCTTTATAGCATCTTCAACTGTAAATCTAATATCTTTCCATAATTCCTCACCCCTGTCCAAGAAACATTCTAAATTTGGTCTGCTTATATCTGAGAGAGAATTAAAATTCTCTTCGATTCTAGTCAATGTTGAATCTAAATGTAGCCATTTAGCAAAAATCTGACGTCTTTTTAGAGGCATTTTGGACTTACAGCTTGTGAAGTGCTTAAGCTATACAGAAAATCACTGATATTTGGTTTCTTTAACCAAAACAAAGATAGATGTTTGAAAGAACCACTATTACACTATACACACAACTGAAAGTGTCACTTATAATTTCACAATTATATATTTAATCACTACTTAAAGAAAAAACACAAAAGATAAGACTTTCAGATACACTAGCACAAAACTTATTGCTCCCGGGTTTCCTGGCACCATTGTTAAGGCAGCGAAATAGTTGAAAGAGGCTGGGAGAGCAGAGCAGAGCATTGTTGTTGAAAAATGAAAATAACAGTGGAACATCGCCTCTTCTGTCGCAGTAGTTCTCTCGTTAGACAAGAATGTTCTGGAAAATAAATGACACACAATTTACAAGTATTGTTATTTGGCGAAGGAAACAAAGAGTATTGAAGTTGTCACAATTACCTCTGCCCAACGAAAATTGCCGTTTCCTTGCGAATTCCGTAGCCTTTATCTACGTGATTGTATTACATACAGTGCCTGGCACACTCCGAGTCGAATTCTGAAAACGTGCAAAACGCTTGTTTCCGCACTCCTTGTCGTGACGAGGCGATCAGCCGCCTGATATAGAAATTCTAAGCATCTCGCCTTTGGCAAATATACGCGGGAGAAGTCCGGTGGACCTTCGCCGGGAGCTGGTGCGATCTTTCGGTGGCACTTCGCACTAATATAACAAGTTGCATTCGACTCAAAGAACTTGCAAAAAGAAATGAATGTTTTTGACACCAAAGAAGAAGAAATTCGCGCGGGTTTTGGGAGAAAATTAAGACTATCTCGAAGGCGCCACGTTTAAAATGTATAGTCTTTTCCTTTGAAACGCCTTCAAAGAACATCAAACGCCCTGTTAATGAAGACAAGGCGCCAAATTCGAAGTAATTTGGCCGGCAATGTGTCAACATTATTCCCGCCCCCCAAGGGCGTCGAACCCGGTTACGAGTCGCAGGGCCAGGACGCTGTAGAACTGACTGTCACTTTCGACGAGCAGCGAATTCTGCCATCCTGCTTCGAATATGCTTTTTGAAAAGCTTGTTTTCGAAAGGCGAGATTAGAGAAACTGCGATATAAAAAGTCGGTGTTCCATGACCGAGTGCAATAAGTAATGAACGAATTGGGTACCGGGCGGTGCCTTGGTAATTTGATAGAGAAAGAAAAACAGCAACAAAATTAAACAATACAAAACAAGACAAGACAAAAGGACTAAGACTGAGCGAAACAAAACACGGTTTTTCGTGCGAACGAATGTCACGAATACCATCTTCCCGAGTGCTGTTCCAAATTGACGGTGCCAATTCAAAGACAAAAAGAGAATATAAAAAAACAACAACACAACAACGAGTTAAGATATAATTATTGTAGTTCGTATCACTGAGCGGATTCACGAACCTGAAATTCAAAACAAAACAAACATCGTTTGGAGCTGTGAACTCCCCAAACGCACAAGAGATCAAATTATTAAGATTAAGAGTAGGTAAACCAAATGTATTGGTCGATGCTTCAATGCACCATAAAAACGAAAATAAAAAAGATAAAAACTGTTCGATTTCTGGGCGATGTGTGTCGACAATACGAATGAATAATCAAAGAGAAAGGATGAACTCTCTGCCTCGTGCTGTGATCGATGCAATTTTGTATTTGTGAGTTTTATTACAGTGCAACTTCTGTCGTCACCACTCTTGCACACAGACCAGGGCGCCTAGAGCCTGTTATTTTCAAAGGTTTCCCAATTCAGACGTTTTCTTGGCTGGATATTTAAAGAATCCTACCAGCAGATAACGATAGACCTAATTTTTATTAAAATGATTGGGCGTGTCATTTTAATTCCGAAAAGTGAAGAGTCGTAGACGCCCTGTGTGGGTGAGTGGTGAGCTCCAAGTTGGCACTGCAAACAGTGTTTTAGCTAATCCTGTTTTAATCACATGAATTAACAAGAAAAAAATGACAACTAGAATCGGGGGTGGCTCGGGTAGTTTCAGGTCCCCGGGAGCGCCAAGGCCCGTGGCAATATCTAAGAATCGATATTGTCCCCTGAGGGATCTCATAGATCTCTGCGAGTTTACACAGCAACTCAGAAAGTGAAATACAATTTTGAATGAGAGAGCGTTTTAAGTGTTGTTTTTTGACAATTGGATAATAAAGGAGCGTAGGTTCTGTGGGACCAAATCCTTTCAGAGCCGTTGTAA
>JAZDUA010001637.1:0-30192 GCA_038098605.1 Gryllus longicercus
GAACGGAAGAGGACGCAAGAAGAAAGCTTAGACGGCAGAGGCGAATCCCGTCTCTTACGACGCAGAGGCTGGGCCGAGCGACGTCGATGCTGCAGGCAGCGCACGACCATCAAGGCCAGAAAACGGGCAGTTTTCGAGGTAACGCTAGGAACTGCGAAAAGTAGGTCAAGTTCACGTCGGCAGGGAAAAGACTAGTATAGGAAATTGAGGACACGGGTGGCAACAATTTGCAGCATTGTAGTAGGAGATTTTTGATGCACTATTGCCTGCCTTAAACATTCTATTTGGAACATTTATTATTCTTCTGTTAGCAGTCACAGTTAAATTATAAATGAGAGTAGTGCACTTGCCCACATTTTGTTCTTTGCATGTAATATTTTTTTTGAAGCAAGAGATTGTAAATAGAAATTTGGTTTTATGTGCAAATATAATTAGGATAGCAGAAATTTAGATATAATTAATTTTCCAAGGGAATTCCCAGTGTAGGTTAGAGTAATTATTTCAGAGAATCAGTTTTGGAGTAAATTATGTGTTCATTCATTTAATGTGCTGTAAAGGTTTCTATTTGTGTTTTTGATTTTTCTTTGTAAAAGTGTGATTCTTTTCTTGATTTTTTGTCATTAACTTATGCCACAAAGTTTATGGGTAAATTATATTCTCGTTTATGTGCAATTTGTGTGATTTTATTGTGTCAAGGGTTCAAACCTTTCTCGCACCCTGAAGATCCTGCTCCCTAGATTTAAAGCTCGCTTCACGAGCAAATATCTTGTGAACCCCCTCCACGGTTCATGCGGCTGTGTTGTAAAGGTACCAGTCGTGTGATAGGTGGGTTGTTTGAATATATATATATATATATATATATATATATATATATATACATACATACATATATGATAATCTTTCTAGAATATTTGTTTATAATATTACAATACATTATTATAATAATTTATTATTTTCTTTTTTAATTAAATAGGATTTCTACTGAATGTATACAACTGCAAGAATATAAAATTGATGGAACCATAACTTCGACTGATCGTTTTCGTTGGAAAAGTGATCCAGCTTTGTAGTCTATTATTGAAGCTACACGTGATTATGTTGCCAAGCATGGGTTCGATCAAAACAAAAACGCTGACTAAATCAAGAAAAGAGTACAATGATGGCAAAGTTCGTTACTTAACGTCGAATATGTTTGAGTATACGCATATCAGTAAAGACAAAATGCCTCGCTAGTGGCTTGTTTACTCTGAGAGCAATGGAACTATTTTCTGCGGTGTTTGTCTATTGTTTTCAAGCAATTCAGAAGTAAGAACAAAATTATCATCGGAGGGATTCAATTATTGGAAAAATGCGCATACCAAATTAAAAGAACATGAGAATTTTACATAACATCGAAACGAAATTGTACGTTCGCATTGAAAAATAGACAGCGGACTGAAAACCAAGTGAATAAGCAGCTGCTTGAACAAGTTGAAACTGAGGCAACTTATTGGAGGAATGTTGTTGAGCGTGTCATTTTAGTAATAAAAACTCTTGTTTCAAGATGGCTTCCTTTGAGAGGACATGTCGAAATGTTTGGAAATAATCAAAATGGTAATTACATGATGTTGCTTGAGTTAATTTTGAAATATGACCATTTCTTATCAGATCACATACAAACATTTGGTAACTGCGGAAAAGGAAATACATCGTATTTATCCACCACGACGGTTAAAGAACTAATAGGTATATTACCTAAAGCAGTTAAAGATGAGATTCTCCGAAACATTCGAAGTGCCAAGTATTTTTCCATAATTGTGGACTCTACACCAGACATAGCACACGTGGATCAACTCGCTATAGTTATTAGACATGTGGGAAAAGATGGTACACCAAAAGAGTCATTTTTGGAATTCCTTCCAAACACAGGCCATAAATCAAAGAAGATGTTCGACGCTGTATGTAATTTTATGGAGATAAACGAACTGGACATTAATAATAGTGGTAGGTCCTACGACAACGCGTCAAATATGTCCGGTCTTTACACAGGTCTTCAAGCCCGTATGAAAGATGTAAAGGCTCTAATTGAATTCATCCCCTGTTCTGCTCATTCTTTACATTTAATTGGTACAAATGCAGCTAAATCATGCACTGAAGCATGTACTTATTTCCTACTTCTACAAAATTTATATAATTTCTTTAGTGCATCTACATGACGGTGGGACATACTTCAAAATTTAGTAGATAAAGGATCCAGTACATCCTCTTTGAAAAGTCTTTCAATTATGCGCTGGTCAGCTCGAGATGATGCATGTCAGGCTCTAAAACATCGTTGGCAAAATGTTTTAGATGCCCTTCAAATTATATCTGGTTATTCTACGCAAAAACTCTCAACGCGTGCAGAAGCTCAAGGTCTTCTTGTTGCTTTAAATCGACGTGAAACTGCTATTATGACCGAGGTTTGCGGATTCATTTAGACCGCTTAAATGTGTCGAACAAACAACTGCAAAAAGTCGAAATTGATTTAAGTTCCGTGGTAGGTATTTACACTTCGCTTGTAAGACTTTAAAAAACGAACAGAGAGAATTTTGAATTTTTTTAAGAGAAGGGTAAGAAGCTGTCAAATACTGAAACGTACGAATCGGAAAACAAAAGAAAAAGGAAACGTAAAATGCAATGTGATGAAACTAACGGGAATGCAGCAGAACTGACCGCACGAGACAAGTTTAAAATCGACACTAATTTGGTTATTGTAGATAAATTACTTGCAGAATTGAATAAGAGACTTGAATCGCATAAAGATGAATATGGCAAATTTCAGGCTGTCATTGAGATAGAAAAATTATCTTTGATAGATTTGGAAAAAGCAGCGATATTTTTTTTGTTCACTATTTCCCCAAGATCTTGAAGAATTGCTTGTTTCTGAGCTTATACATTTAAGTTCGTATTTAAAAATCCTTGACGAAGATGTTAAGCCAACGAATCCTGCAGCTTTATTAAAGTGGTTACGAAAAGAAGAATTAGAATGTATTTATCCTAACGTTGACATTGTACTTCGAATTTTTTTAATGTATTCCGGTGGCCAATTGCACAGCAGAACGTTCATTTTCTTGTTTAAAAAGGATTAAAAATGATTTGCGTTCTACAATGACAGAGTATCGACTGAACTCCTTAGCGTTATTGTGTATCGAAGAAAATTATCTCAGCGTTTTAGATTATACTATAATTATTGATGAATTTGCTCACCAAAAGGCACGTCGCAAAATTTTACATAAATAGACAAATAAGCTATAATTAATAAAACGGTATTTCAACTGTATAAAAAATCCACCCAAGAAGTTAAATGTTATATTCCTTGTTTATAATGGTAAATCGAAAATTATAAAAACTGTTACAACGTCGTAATATTCTAATCGTTCAGTTGTTGTAAATAAAAATCCATCATAGTAATATTTAATACAAGGTATTTATTTGTCTACTAAGTATACGAATCTGAAAGTAAGGCCCGTTGACGAAAGAAAACATGTTGCAATTCTAGTTGTCATGTTTTAGTTTCCTTTTAATGTTAACGTTTCAGTGTTGAAACGTTAATAATGTTGAACGTTACTTGCTATGAAGATACAGTTTATATCCAAAATTAGCTAATCCAAAAAATTATTTAATTTATGAAAACAATGTGCAAAATGTAATGTTACTTTTAAAGATAAAACGAAATTAATGAGGAATTGTTACTGAAACGTTACAATTTGAAATGTAACATTAATTTTAAACAGGGGGCGGCAAATTTGATGTGCCTACAGGCGGCAAAAATATTAATCCGCCCCTGACTTGCAGGTACCATCACATTACATTTACATTTTTAGATAACATTACTTTTTAGTACTTTTACTGTAACTACATTACTCTGTATATTTTTGACGTGTTGTTAGCCATATTAATAAAGGCATATTTATATATATATATATATATATATATATATATATATATATATATATATATATATAATATCTTATTTCGATGCTTGTTACGGCGTTGGGGTAAGGATGCAACTTGCCAGCCCGCTTGTTTTTAAATTTGAAGTCGTAGGCTTCCGCGGCCATGTACATGATCTTGGCTGTCCGGGTGACGCCGCGTCGAAGGCTGTGTTGCCGACGTTTCGACCGTCTTGTCGTGGCCTTCCTGTATGTATGGGCCTCCGACGCGACGTCACTCGGACAGCCAATATCATGCACTTTTTTAAATTTGTCCGAAAGTACAAAAATATTTTTAAATTTAGCTTCGGCTATATATCGTGGGAAAAGAGATTCACCAGATGAACGCATTAACGCAGATAAACGCCGTCTTGAGATCAAAAATCGAGTTGTAGAATAAAAGAGCTCGTGCGTTTACTCCGCTCATTCTTTCCGGTATTTAACAACGGAAGATCTTAGAGCAAGGTGGAATGACAACAGAAGACCTTAGAAGTAAAATATATCTAAAATAGGATGTGAGAAGATGGAATAATGGTTATATTTACAGAATTAGTTCCTTTTAAAAAAAAGTAGTTCCAAATCGGAATCGATATTTTGAGTAATGCCTCAAAAATTTTAAGATCGTATTCGAAGGAAGACGGAAATACTCGTATGTGAAAAAGATAGTTATGTACTACTATTACATACCGTTTACCTCGGTAAATGGTCATAGTAGGATAGCATCTGTAGTTTGGTATCTGTGGAAAAATAGATTGAGATGCAAAGTGACGAAAGTATAAACCGACTGTCTGGTTTGCGTATCCCGCAAGTCCCGCCTGCTCCGCCGGGGCTGGCCGCACGCCGCCTGGCCTGGCCGTGCCACTGCGCCGACAGAGGGCCCACAACAATCGGGTGGGTGACGCAATGGCGCTGAAGGGGTAAGGGGGGCGAGGTGTTTTCCCAAATTTCACTTTACGACGCCCCTATCCGTCCTATTTGCATGATTGTCACGGCGTTGGATTCAGGAATAATGTCGCCATCGCGCTATAAGCTCACATTTTTTAATATTTTCTCGGAAGTTTGGGAACTAATTTCAAATTTGTTTTTGCTAATTTTTTGGAAAAAGGGCTTCGTAGCGTAAATTCTATTTTAAAATGGCGTCAAACGCCGTTTACAGATCGAAAATCGGACTATTGGTTTAGACGTTATCAGTAAAGTAAATTCCCCTGTGATAGTGCTGCGATCTATTGAATTTTCCTACAAGTATTTTTCGGCGCATTTAGCCTTAAGCGACTATGGGAAACCCAAGTAAAACTTTGTCAGAATGACGGCTTATGGCCAAACACGCACAAGTGAATAAAACATGTAGAAGTAATAATAATAATAATAATAATAATAATAATAATAATAATAATAATAGTAAAAATAATAAAAGATAAAGACTACTTATCGTGCGATACATTATAAAAATATTCCTGCTCTATAGAAAAAATTAAATTTCTCAGATTGTATACATGAAATACACAGTTAGGACTAATTAACTTATTTCTCAACACCCCCACTCTACACCTTCAATCAGAAGACTAACACATGTTTCACTACAATTCTCACCCCCCACAAACCATTACCATCCCACATGCTTTATAACTACGTCAACTACATGATATTTATTTTCAGAGAGAATTGAGAATACATTCAGTTCAAGTAATACAGATACACAGATAGTCACAAGATAGTAGATAAAAATAAAAATATGAACACAGCTCACCCTTCAAAAACACACCCACCCACACAAACATAATTTTTGAGTTTCAGCAGTATTCTAATGCTGAACATTGTTCCTTTTGAGCCCCATATAATTACAAGAAGAATTTGGAGGAAATAGTCACTATATGAAATTTATCTGGTAGTGTTTATCTGGATGTTGAAAGAGAAGTTGTTTCTTTGATGTTAAAAATCTGAAGTATAAAATTAACATACATCTCATTTCATAAATATTTGTTGAAAATTAAATTCTGATATAATAATTATTTAAGTTTTTATTAATATTGATAGTACATGGAAGCTGCTGAGACATCTGTAAAGTACAAATAATAGTAATAATAATAATAATAATAATAATAATAATAATAATAATAATAATAATAATAATAATTCACTATTTCACCTGGAATGTAACCACTTACTTGCCCTTTATGGAATAATACAAACTTCCAATTCTGCACCTGAAAAGAACAAAAGTTGATTCAAATCAAACCAATGAAATACACTGGATTAAACATGTAAAGATACTGACCATATTTCTATTAAGTAAATTCACCAGAGAGAACAGCAACAGGAACGTTATCATCATCATCATCATCATCATCAGGTTCATCCTGAATATTTACTGTGACAGAAATCTGTGAAGCATCCTGCCTAATTTCTACTTTCCAATCTTCTATGATTTTCTCTGGTGTGCCACATAATTCTTACAACTAAAGCAATGTACATGAATAACTCCGTATGAAGCACATTTTAGAAACAGGCCAACCCATGTGTTGTAACCCCTGGACAGGGAAGAAATATCCCAGAGACTTCAGCATACATGTGGGGAAATGATTCACGGAAATATGATGAAGATGGGTGAAGTTAGGCAAAAGAAGTCAAAGAGGACACCATATAAATTTAAGGTGGGGCAGCAGGTCCTTGTTAGGGTACACAGAGTATCGAACACTAGGTTAAAGTTGTACTCGAAGTTTTTCTGATTGTATGAAGAGCCGTATGAAATTAAAGCAATCAAAGCTCTCAACGTAGCAGAAATGACGGATGACCAACAAGAAAGAACGGAACAGTACAATTTTTACAATTTGAGAGCATGTTAGAGTTGGTAAGGGGGATGTGGAAGAAGAACGAACATCGGACGGGAGGTACTAAAAGTAAAGCCGCAATCGCAAAACTCGTCCCTTACCGCTGACATCAAAACGCCAAGAAAACAGTAAGTCGAAGAGGGAGGAAAAACAAGACTAGGGAAGAGCACGCTGCAATGAAGAATGTTAACGGAGACAGAAGTGAAAGACTTTTTTTATTATAAAACAAATCTGTTGTACGTGGGGGGTTATGAGACCCGAGTGATCTCTGTAAATAACAATAGTTTAAACAATATTTCAAAAGCCGCGCGCAGAACGAACGGCGCCGCGAACTGCTGCAAGAACGTCCAAGAACGGATCTTCCGCTCTGTCGCTGCGGGAAGTAGCGAGAAGTTCGTTGGCGGCGAAGAACTGGCAGTAACGGGTAGAACCTGGTGGTGTGCAGACGAAAGATGAGCGCGTCACAGAATGACTTGATGAAAAACTTTATGTCAAGACATCGAGTAAAGCGAAAGTGATAGCAAATATGAATGTCGAGGATGAAACGTAATGTCACGAGGTACAATTGTAATTTATATAAGAAATAAACGAGTAAAATAGTAATGCCGTTATACATCTAAAGATGACAGTGCTGGTTAGTAGCAACCGCCACGTGGCGTTAAGAGACAGTCTTATTGAGTGAGGAGCAGCAGTGGTGACGAACCAGATGATGGCATTGTGATTATTTGGAGTTGGTCCCTAATCGTATAACCCACCGGCGTGCAAGTTTTACATCATCAGTGGGCATCACGGCGATTCGTTCTCGTGATATTGGGGGAATTATTTCGTTATCTCTCAAATTCCGCTTTGGAAATAAACCTTCCGCCAATTCGCACAGATTGTGATATTTACTGCGTGTCGACCAGGCAACGAACAGTATTCAAAGTGATTCAAAACAATGAAACTTTGAAGAAGCATGAGCCCTGAGCAGTTATGCCAATCTCAAGAACATTACGGTGTTGCCCAATTTATTAAAGACTTTTCGCCTCACTCAAACATTGAAATTTTTGCCATTATTAGGAATTATTTCACAAAAATATATAGGTATGTGTCTATGATATGTTTTATGATATTGCTCTTACTATCTGTGTAATAGTGCTTTTTTATATCCAATCTTATGCTTCAATTCTTTATTCCGTGGCTACGCGATCTGTTGGTACTAGTTAAGAAACTATTCAACGGTAGCTCTTTATGTGGTATTAAAATGTTTTTATTTTACCTCTATTAAACTAAATTAATTCAAATAATTAAATAAAAATCGACATAAAAGTCCTATTTGGTATATGAAGATCCCACAATACCCACTTATCTCGCAAATAATTATTTTTCTACGTAATATGGACTCTCTATCTACTAGGGAATATCTTGCTCTAAGCACCTTAAAGGCACACGCAAAACAAGCTACCGGTGTCCCAAAGCCACGTGACTTGCGGCCACCGCATGTTGAAACCTGCGCAGTAGGTTTACGCGCATTCTAGTTGTATCTCTCCTCTATGGGCGACCCTGGAGGCCACTGCACAACAACGAGTATTCGTGTAACATTTCAATGGAGTAATGTACGGTAACAAGCCTCTCCTACGCGCATGGCTGTAGCAATCCGAAGCTGTGGCAAATAGAAGGCCACCTTCATCCGCCATTTTGTTGGCACATAAAGGCGGGAATTCGAATGAAATTTTTTCGTCAACATTTTCTCCCGTTTCATTTCTTCAATATTTAACATAGAACCACATGTGGTTGGGTGCAAGAAAGGCCGATGTAAATATTCTTCTTGGTTGACAGAATGGGTGGTTTTCTCGTCTGGCAGAACATTACTTATGTTACAACTACTGTGTATTTCACTATTTCTGGTAAGCAAATGGCTTTTAAAACGCTATATTATTACTCTTAATTTAGCCAATACAGTTGTATCAAATTTGAATTATTAAAGCCTTTTTTAATGACATTAGCCCTTTTTGACAATACCAAAAATAGGCCTTGGCCCTGACATAAGCCCCACTTGGTTGTGTGAAGAGGTGGACTAAAGTATTATATAGCTCTTTTATTTAATGTATTATGGGTTAAAATTCAAAATGTCTGAAGTTTTATCCATTCTTTATTTTCGTTCCATAAATAAACAGTTGCAATGGCAATGGTTTTGAAAAGAAAGAATAGGAATGTTTGTGCAAGAACAGTAGAAAACTACTGTTGGGGTGAGTGAAACAGTCATTTGAACACTTGTCAAATCTTTTTCAGATTATAAAAACAAAACATGAATTAAGAATATAATATTTCTTAATAATAAAGAAATTTGACACGTTGGAGCAAAACTATATACATTGCAAAGAAAGTAATGACTAAAATGATTAATATTTGACATCTGACTTAATGTCACTTTAATTAGTATGTTGTTCCTTTATTAATGTTGTTTCGAAATGCTTCATAGTATATTCTATTGGTTGGATATATAATGTGGCGTCACCGATTAATTAAATATAATTTTATTATGGCATCGCCAATAACCAATAATTCCTACAGCTGGAAATAGCTCGCGCCGCGGCACAGAAGTGGGTCAAGAGGCGCCGCCCTCGCAGCGAAGGTTTCTTTAGTTCCGCATCGGGCCCGCCCCGAACGCACTCAGCCCCCTTCTCAGAGGCAACCCCGTTTTATTGCCCCCTCATAAAAATACTTGCTGGCCCCTCGCCAAAACCGTATCGGACAAAGAGCACCCTCGCGTCCTTTCTTCAGCCGCGCGACCAGGGAATGCCAAGCCCCGATGGAGTTGGGCCGGGTGTCAATTAGGCGGGGAAGACACATTTACGACGCGTCGTAAGCGAAAACCTTTCTCGGCCTCAACCGATCCCCTTCCAAACAATGCCTGCCGAAAGTGGCACGCGCCTGGGCTAGACACCAGAATTCCCGAAAGGGCTGCTTACAATTAAATGCAGTAGGCTGTCGATTAGCCCATGCCGGACGAGATGATCCGTGAAATGCACTTTTACACGCGCACGTGTCCAGACAGCTGCGAGCAGCTTCTGGAACAACTGACAAAGGGGAGCGAGCGAGAGAGAGAAGCCAGTGTTAGACTGAGAACATCGACGGAAAAATACGGGAAAATTGCCACATGATTGGTTAATCAAAATTCTGCGACGCAGCCACCCTCAGCCAATGGGAAGCTTCGCCATGGGGGAAGGGATAACCCAGAGCTAGAAACATTTTGGGGAAGGGGAAAGAGAATTTCTCATAAAACGTGATGCACAGTAGAAATCAGGACTACTTCTCAGAGGACTTCTCAGATTTTTTTGGCGACAGACTTGTCAGATTTTTTCGGCCAAACTTCCAAGATACTTCTTGGTTGCAAATTCGCTCAATTACGCAGTTACTTACGATCGGGACGCGAGTTTGGGAAAGACTTTCCCAGAATCGGAATAATTAGGACAAGACTGTGGACTTGTCGCGGAGAAAATTCGGGCGGGAGACTACTTGATCCCGCGCTGTTTCCGCATCGGCCCAGCAGCCTTTGCCGCCTCACGTGTCGGGCCCAGTGACTGCCCACCGCGTTACGTCAACGCCCGTGGCCATTCAACTCGCTGAGCCTGTTCGATCCGGCGACCTGCAGAGAGGGAGACGCGCCGCTGAAGGTCAGCGACCTGGGACAGCCGCCGCCTCCGCCCCGAGGCTGCCACCCCGGCCCGCACCCGGGATAGCCGCCGCCTCTGTTCCGAGGCTGCCGCCCCGGCCCGCCCGCGGAGACAGCACAACCACTGGTGAAAGAACTATGAGACGAACCCGTCTCGCCGAACGATCGTAACGACGAGAAATTATAAGTGGCCGCGCTCAGGCCCTGCAAACTTCAAGTGATGAATAGCACGCTTCATCAAAAAGTATGCATGATGTGTTAACTGTAAAAGAATTAGCAACTAGTAATTGGGACAATCAGTCCACAAAGTAGATTTAATAGAAAAATTGCGTCGCCCTTTGCGACATGTAAGTTCCCTGGCAGCTTTTGGTGCCAGGAATAAATTGTTATTTTTCACATATGACTCTGTGCTGATTCATGACCTCCCAACTCTTCCATCCAGTCATATTTCAGGAGCTGAACCTGGCGCCCTCCCCGCTGGTATTACATCTGGCTGGTCCCTAGTCGGGCTAGTTTAGGCGATTTGATCGCTGATATTACAATAATAACTTAAATTTTCAATTTCCTGGCATCTGTATTGAAAGCGAAGTCCACATTGGCTCTTCTTGCATCGTCAAAAAGACAAAACCATCATAAACCAATGTACAGGTTGATAGTAAAATCAGGAGATGAGATCGACTTTTAACTATGGCTTTTCTCACACAAAGAAGGCACTTTAAAGCACATATTGGACATACAAACAGCCAATCACTAAAAACAAAGATTGGCCCTTCTTGTACTTAAACACAGATTCAATAGTACAAATTTGTTATAGACACGAATATTAATATCTTTATCTTGAGGTTTTTAGGAAATCAGTAACCGCTATCCCATTCAGCTTTAGCATGTACTGATAATTTAATATTCAGCACTTATTACAAGTAATTTCAAATAATACAAATAGTTCAAAATTCAAAACTGTCACTACATATAACTACACACCTAGGCATCAAGGAAACTGGTGGAGGATATAATTGCAATTTGGCCGATTTGTTTTACAAATATTTAATTTTCTTTTTTGTAGTATACATTTCTCCTCTTACAATTATATCTAAAAAAATTACTATACAGGAATTCCTGCAGCACTGCAATACAAAACATTAAAATAACATGTTATTGATTTTTAAATAAAATACTTTTCGTGTCAAAAATCATGTCAAATTCTGTATTACACGTTCATAGAGGTAACGAACAGGATAAATTGGAGTCATCAATATATTTTCAATGAATAACAATTTAAGAGGCAAGTGAGAGATTAATTGTACTACATTGTTGTAACATTGTGTATCCCAAAAATTGGTATATTTCTCCAATAGTCATGCTATGGCACAGATGTTTAGAAAAAGAGACACATACATAACCCCTCACATGTGTATAAAACAACAACTGAATTTGGAAGCTGGGCCTGGTGTACATACATTCATTCACAAACATTAAATAAAAAAAACAGTACATACCTTAACCAAATGTGTTGGTACCTCAAACTTTGTAGGTACAACATCAGGTTTCAATTTTTTTATATTCACATAACCTGCTAGAAAGCAGTTGTCTTAGAAATGGTCAAAACATATGGCATGGTGATGTGTAGGTTTAAACTCTAATAGTCTGACATTTCTTATCCACTCATCGCAAAGGTCTTTCTTCGCAAATTGTGCAACAGAAATTAAGTTAAATACGGAAGAAAAGTATTACGCGTAATACATTCCACATGTTTAAACGCTTACCGGTAGAAGGAAAAACTGCTTCCTTTCTTATGTCTGTTGCTGCAATTTACTGCAGCACAGGAAATCACCATTTTAATACTAGAGCTTCTTCTTCTTCTTCTTCTTCTTCTTCTTCTTCTTCTTCTTCTTCTTCTTCTTCTTCTTCTTCTTCTTCTCCCTCAAGCATTAGACCTGTTGGTCCGTTGCGCCTCCTTGATCTAACCATCTTCTCCTGGGTCTACCAACGCTTCTTCTTCCTTTAGGGATGTACTGAAGCACTTGCTTTGGAATACGGTCGTCTTCCATTCTTTCGAGGTGTTTTTTCCATTGTTCTCTGTATTCCTTAATTTTTTCGTTTAAGTTGTAAATTCCTATATTTTTCCGGATGGTCTCGTTTTTTAATCTGTCCATTCTTGTTACTCCCAGGACTGATCTTAAAAATCTCATCTCGGCTGCTTGAAGTCTACTGTGTGTTCTGGAGTTCATAGTCCAGTTTTCGCTTCCGTAAAGTCCGCAAGGCACTGCCATAACTTTATAAAACTTTAGCATTGTGTCTTTACGGACCTTTCATTTGAGCGCTCTTTTGATGGTGCCACACATCATATTGAATCTTTCTATCTTCCTTACAATATCAACTTCGCCGAGATATGATACGTCACATCCTAGAAATCTAAAGGTATTAACCTGTTCAATAATTTTGTTTTCTAATATGAATTTACATCTTAAAGGTTGTGAGCCTTGGAATGCCATGGATTTGGTTTTATTTGTAGATATACTTAGATTATATTGCTTTGTTATTTTATATAGTTCATATAGTGCCCTTTGCAGATTATCTTCTTTATCTGCAACTAAAATCTGGTCGTCAGCAAACATAAAAGTTTTGATAAAATTTGTTCCTTTAAAATTGTCTTCTATATTAAGTTTCATGATCTGTTGTTTCCATTCTCTCACGGCATTGTCTAGATATAGATTAAAAAGTATAGGTGAAATACAACACCCTTGTCTGACCCCTTTATTAATATTTCCTTGGTCAATAATTCCAGATTTTAGTTTTATGTTTATCTGTGTTCCTAGGTATATATTTCTTATAACTTCGATCAAGTGCAATGGTATTCCTCTTTTTTCCATAATTTTCCATAGTTTTCCTCTGTGTACACTATCGAATGCTTTACTGTAATCAATAAAGACTATGTAGGTCTTTAGATTGTATTCTCTTCTTTTTTCTATTATTTGTTTTAATATAAAGATATTATCCGAGCAGGATCTTCCTTTCCGGAAACCTGTTTGTTCTTCAAGTAATATACTGTCTACAATGTTTCTCAATCTATTTGCTATTATCTTCCCATATATTTTATATGCCGTATTCAGAAGACTTATACCTTTATAATTTTCGCAGTCAGTTCTTGGTCCTCCTTTAAAAATGGGTATTACTACTGCTTTCTTCCATTCCATTGGTATTCTTTTTTGTTGCCAGCATTGATTTAGAAAATCTTGAAGCCTATTTTTGGCTTCTTCTGGTAGATATTTGAATAGTTCTATATTTAAATTGTCTGAGCCAGGAGCTTTTCTGTTTTTACAACTTTGCAAGGCTTCTTGAAGTTCATTGAATTCTATTTTATCAATTTCTGATATACATCTGTTATTTTCCTCCTCTTCATCATTTACATCTTCTCCCTCTTCTTTTGTCCACAGATGTTTACAGAACTTAATCCATTCTTCTCTATCTAGAAGATCTAAATTTGCTGCGTCTTTTTCTTCTCTGTTTAGGTGTTTAGGTGTTTCATAATTTTGTAAGCAGTATATTGGCGACAATGTACATCTCTTTCTATGTTAGAAATGTATCTTTCCCAGCTTTCCTTGTGTGCAGCTTTTACTATTTTTTTTGTTTCTCTTCTTTGTATTTTATATTCTTCCAATGTCTCAGGAGTTTTCGTCATGAGCCACTGTAGATATGACTCCTTCTTTCTTTGAACTGCACGTTTCAATTCTTCATTCCACACATTAAGTCCCTTTTTTGGCTTATATTTATTCCTTTTCCCTAAGGTTTCAAAAGCTACACTTTCTATCAGTTGGGTTAGCTTCTGCCATTCTAATTCAATATTCGTGCTGATGGGTTCCTTTAGCATATATAGTCTTATGCTGATTGAAATAAATTTCTGATGCTAGGGTCTTCTAATAGGTTAGTTTTCCACACTGTTTCCTTTATTGTGATCTTTTTGCGTGTTGTTCTTGCCCATTTAGTTTTAAGGATTACTTTCCCTCTTACTAGGAAATATTCTGAATTTATATCCATTCCTCTCATCACTCTCACGTCCTGAAATAGTTTTCCCATCTTTTCATTTGCAATTAAATAGTCAATTATTGATCTGTACCCTCTGTTCACCCATGTAAATTTATGGATATCTTTATGTCTAAAGAACGTATTTTCTATTCGTAATGAATTAAAATTCACAAAATCACGTAACACTTTTCCATTTTGATTAATTACTACTTCTCCGTTTGTTCCAATTATTTCCTTAATGGGCTGTTGTCCTATCCTAGCATTCATATCTCCTCCTATGACTATATAATCATTTTTATTTGTGGAATCTAGTACACTTTGTAGGCTTTCATAAAATTTATCAGATTCTTCTTTTCTACCCTCTTCAGGAGCATACACTGATATAATACTCATATATCCTCTAGCTATTTTGAATCTGCATGTTACAATTCTTTCATTTATCCAACTGTAAGAAGTTATCCTATTTCTCCATCTCTCATTTATTAGAATAGCTGTTCCTGCTACTGCTCTATTTTCGATAGGTACACCGCTATAAATTAATGTATAGTTTCCCAAATCACATGTTCCCCTCTGCTTCTTTTTAGTTTCAGATAACATAACCAAATCGAGTTTAGCACTCCTGACTTCTCTTAGCAATTCGTATTCTTTGTTAGCTATGCCTCGTACATTCCAAGTTCCTATATTGACATGTTCTGATATACCAAGACGTTTGTCCTTTAACTTTGCCAATGTCGTTACCAAAGGATTTCCTTGTTTACAATCAATGAGTGAGCCAGTAATAAGAATCTCCCCTGGCCGCGCTACGAACGCTGCGCAGGGAAAGTTTGGTAGTGGGGCTGCCACCTCACTGCTCCCAAACTCGCAGGATTTGTATAAGGTTTTCTCCCTAGACAGATTGCTTTCACTTCAGCTCTGAGGTCTGTCCCCCCATTAAGAAGCATAAGAACAGGATCTATAAGAAGATAGAAAAAGATTAGTAGTTTACAGAAAGTAGAAGATCAGAAAGGAAAGACTCCCTAGCCCTCGCAACCTAATAGCATCGGGGTCGAAAAATACAAGGGGTCGAGAGTGACCAAAATAGGACAGTTAAAAGAAGTATGGCAAAAGTAAGTGGAAGCATTGCCATACTAGTGAAAAGACCCTCCTCCTTTATCCGGGCTTGGGACCGGCAGTGCCTGCAAGAAGACCCAGGCGGAGTTACTAGAGCTTCAGTTCGTAATAGACAAAACACTGCAAAAACACTCATCGCTTTGCAGCGCAGTTCCGTGTGGCCGCAGTAGTGCAATGCTGCCACACTTCCTGCTGTGTAGCCATCCCTATCCTTTCGGACATCTATGGCTGATCTGAAAATAGAGAGAAAAACATGGTCAGGAAAGACAATAGCCGTTCGGCGCGCTTTTGGCGTTGTTTACCGCAATTTTCATGCAAGTTTTGGCGTCTCGCCTATTGTAGCATATCTCTCGGGCGCTTGTACGTGGCCGTGGGATCCGGCTCGTACAAAGATAAATTTAATATGTCATTATTTGACGCATTTATTTTTGAAAAGAAATTTTTAGTTAAGTTTTTAAAGTGCTCTTCGAGGAGCGGTAGTTTTAATGCAGCGTGTAAATCTGCGATTCTAATCTACATTGGCGCGCACAATATTCTACGGAGGCACGCATTTTGAACTACTTGCAACTTATTTAAGTGTGCGTGCGCCGCTATTCCCCAACTTGGGCAGGCGTAGTCCATAATGGGCCTAATCATGGCTTTATATATAAGCAGAGCATTCGCTGTGGACAGTTTGCTTCGCTTATGTAATAAGCTTCGCAACATGCCCAGGCGTTGCCAGGCTTTGCCAGAGACCGCGTCCGCGTGCTCGCGAAAAGTTAAAGCGCGATCTAGCGTGATGCCGAGGTACTTTGTGCTGGCGCGCCATTCAATGTTCGAATTGCATAGCGCGAGCGGCCGCGGCTGGCCGTATTTGTATCTGCGTGTGAAGAGCACTGCCGTGCTCTTTTCCACGTTGACTTTGATACGCCAGCGCTGCAGCCACTCCTGGATCTGTAACAAATGTAAATCCAAATATTTAACAAGCAGATCGATTCTTTTGGACGTGGCAATTACTGCCGTGTCGTCTGCGTACATGGCGAGCTCGGTTTGGATCGAGGTAGGCATGTCGCGCACATACAGGCAGTAGAGCACAGGGGAGATAATGCTCCCCTGAGGCACGCCCGCCCGTATGCGGCGGGTGGTAGATTTCGCGTGCAGAACCGTCACTTGGAACGATCTGTTCGCGAGGAAGGAGTGTACTAGGCGTACAATATAGGAGGGGAAGTTGGCTTCGATGAGCTTGGCGAGGAGGCCGTCGTGCCAGACCTTATCAAAGGCGCTGGCGACGTCTAGGAAAACTCCGCCAGTGAATCGCCGCTCGTTAAAGTTGCGCCGAATTCTGTCTACTATGCGCACTAGCTGATGGGTGGTGCTGTGGTGCGCCCTAAACAAATTGCTCATTATTAATTAGGCCGTGCTTTTCGGTAAATTTTAAAATTCTCTTAAGGAGAATTTTCTCGAAGAGTTTGCCGAGCGTGTTAAGAAGACTGATTGGTCTGTACGACTGCGGCAAACTCTTATTCTTTCCGGGTTTGGGAAAGTTTAGCGCGTGTTTCCATTGCGCCGGAAATAGCTGAAAGATGAAAATTGCGTTAAACACTGCAAAAACGCTCTCGACCAAACAATCACTCCTTACACTTCACAGTAGGTTCACATTTATTGCCAACAAAATGGCGTAGGAGCACTCTTTCAATCTACAGTGGGAACACTAGCGCTCATGAACACTAGTTCTTCTTACTACCTCTATGTACGGTAATGATTAAACCGATATGTATTTGTAAAATGATTAATAGTGGCCAACATAGGGTAATTATGGTTGTGATTTGAATTTATCACTTTAGATAATTTTTCCTGTCATACTCGCATGTGCAAACACTAATTTCAAGATACATATATATTTCTGACATAACTTTTTAACTACACTTACCATCATCAATGAAAATAATGCTTGCCAACATTACTTAAAGAATATTGTTTTATCTGTGTTACGTACATCCATTAAACCAATAATTTGGGGTTGGAAATATTATAACTGGGTTCTTTACTTCACCTTTCAGAAAATCACTAATAATAGGAGAAAAAACTTTAGTTGACACAATTCTAGAATTATTGTGCATAGATTTTCAAATGAAATAATGTGTATAACGAAAAATTCAATTTGTATTGGATTATAATACTATTGGGGAGAGCGATATATGTGGATTGATTGTTTTATACAGTACCTGGCTTCCCTATATACGAATTTTCCGGAAAAGTATCTAAATGCTATGCTAATAGGTATCAAACTGATGTATACACATGTGTTTTGTTTAGTTTAACATGTTTCATTGTTTTTCTTGGCTAAATAAAACATGTGAATATTAAATTGTAATAATTTGTGAAATGTTATTAATTATACTATAATATATTTATTACAATCAGAGGTACAGTCAGGATTGGTCTGTGTGTGTGAAAATTATCAATATTCGAAGAATATATTATTAATACTAAACTTTGGAGCGATCCAGAATAGTCTACATTTAATAAAATTACCTATTACCTGGAGAATGTCCAAAATTAAAATCACTTCAGAGCGTTTTATTAATTTGGTAAGAAAACTTATTAGACTCATCCAATAAAATGAAAACCAATATAAAGAAATATACAAAAAATGCATTTGAAATTAATTTTCATTTCAATGTTTAGCCATAGTTTTAACAAATCGTGGGGTTTTTATATATAAAAAGTAATTAAATTTGTATATTGGGGTTAGTAATAAAATTTGCTATTTATATTGTAACACTACCGGTAGAGAATGCCCGGTTAGCGGTCCGGTTGTAGCTCAGTCGGTGATGGAAGGAATTGTTAAACAGATACAATGGAAGTACGAAACAAACACTGTGATCACTGGTAGAAAAATTACTTTATTCCTGGGCAAGAAAAAAAAATGCTCCAGGGAAGTTACATTTGTGAACTAAATAAAAGAAGAGATTAAATGAAAAGAAAAGAAAAGATTAAAGATCAGAATTAACCGTAAAGCTTATAACTATGAAGAGTACAAAATTGTTATAACTAAGATTACAATGGTAGAAATTTGACAGTTCGACGTGCCTTGGCGCGGCACCGCGTTACAAAGTTACACAGGGGTGAATACCCTGGGTTATACTGCCTGGGAAAGTTCTTTGTGTGCCCGGACGGGCGCTGCGGCGGTCGAAGGGGCGGTTGCGACCCTCGCAGGAGGTCGGCAGGGCCTATGACCCACTTCGTCGACAGCTGATCGGCCGTCTCGTGACGTCACCAAGGGAGCGGCGGCGTCTGGCGGCGCTTAACGGCGTCTGGCGGTGTCTGGTAGAACTTGTAGATCGCCGGGATTTTCTCCCGATCTCAGGCGCGGAGTAATCAACCATGCGTCCCTCTGATTCTCATGACAATCGTTCTCACGTACGACTTCAGAAAATTGAGAAATCCTTCAGAGACACATTCGCCTCTCTCCGCGACTAATTCATACCCCAGAGAAGTTTCTCTGTCTACTGCAGTCGGCCCAATGCTCAAGCCCGTACTGAAATTTTTATAAGTCCTTCAGAGGCGAACTCGCCTCTGACCGACGAATAGCTCCCCCCCAGAGAAGTTTCTCTCCAAACTGCTATCAGCCCAAAGCTCAGGCCCCTTCTGACATTCTATAAGTCGAAATTGTATCAAGTAAACTTTTACCCCCACCCCTTTTTCTCATGTGCTCCAGTTCCTTATAATAGTCGCGTCGCTATTGGCCAAAGGTAATGGCGTAGTACACTATTTTCGACCAATAGCGACGGGGGAAGCAAAGGAAATTTCCACACTCTGTGCCACTGTGAGGGTGCAGTGATTTTCTGTTTCCTTCTGGAACATAGGCCATGCCTGCGAAAGGAGGCGTTGTCCGGTGAAAGAATTTATCGTTCTGGGTTTCCCGAATACGAGCAGGCGTTCTAGGGATTTCCCAGACGTGCTTGCGTCCGAGCGCTTCTCAGTTAATCTTTTGACACCGGCCCTAATAACAACTTCGTAATGGGCCGGGGGTGCAAGTGGCTGTCACTAAAAGAGGGGTTGCGCGCGTGTCGCCATCTGTTTATTCTCCCAGTAAGTTTCCTTTGGTCCGGGTTTATTATTATTTAATTTATACAAGGAAATCTGTATCGCTACAATATGTCCCAGAGGTGAGGTGCCTCCAGATTCTTCGCTGCAAGTGGGAGGGTGGCTTTGGAAGAGCGACGCTGTCGCCCTTTGTCGCGTTTTATAGGTCTACGATCCCCTTCGGTGCAGCTGCAAGGATAATCTATATAGAAAGAAGAAAGTGTAGACAGCATCAGATGCGATGGAAGCGTTAGTTTATAGTTTAGATTGGTCAGGTGTTGTAGCGAGGTCAATCACTTCTTTAAATAACTGTAGCAGGTAGCATTGTCATCAGGGGGCGTGAAATTAGACGGGGCAAATTGTGAATGGCCTAGGTTTTAAAAGTACTTTTTCAATATAACTGTTATTTAAATAGCGGTAGGATTCTGAAGGTTTAGAAAATGCTGCCAAAGATGTTTGTTATAATTTCATATTTTTAGGTAAAAAATGCTTGCATATTTTGTAACATTTTTGGGCCATATGCAGCCGGACTCTACTAATACCAAACCGAGCAAGGAAGAGCGCGACCCGGGGCCTGGGTTTGGCGGTGCGAGAGCGCTGGAAACGCGATTATCGTGAATAAGCAAGGGCCGAAAACCTTTGACTGTAGTTTTGCTATTTCCTCTCGTGTGATATTACGTGTATTTTTATGTTGAGAAAGCGATAAAAACGTTTGTGTAAACAATAATATATTTCAAAAAATGTTTTAATGCACTTCATTCTTGCTTAAAAGAGTAACCATACAATCTAAACTTCTTGTAAATTCAAAAGTTGATGCAATTTTCAGATTGCATGTAAGTAATTATTTTAAGAAAGAGGAGTAGAAGAAATTAAAACATAAAACGGAAAACTAAGAAAATATAGAATATAAACATGGTTAGGGCAATGCGTGATAGCAGTGGACTACGGGTGCAACACCTATTGTTGCAAAGTCTTTATCACCTACCTTTGATATCTCTGTCTCTCTCTCTTTCTCTGTCTCTATCTGTGTCTCTGTCTCGCTCTCTCTCTGTCTCGCTCTCTCTGTCTCTATCTCTGTCTGTCTCTATCTCTCTCTGTCTCGCTCTCTCTCTCTTTCTCTCTCTCTTTTCTTCTTCCTCTTCTTCTTCCACTCGAAGGACCAGATGCCTTTAAGTTAGCATTAAATCTTCTTCCTGAAATTGGGCATTCACACGAAGTGTTGCCATTAACGGGGAAATCAAAAAGTGTATGATAAATTGAAGACGTAATTAAACATTAGGTTGATCCGGAGTGTATGGTGTCGTTCACTGACCTTCGGTTCCTTTGGTTCACTGATTCGGTTCACTAATCTCGTGATTCACAAGGTTATAGTTTCACGGTTCACTTCTATCACTGGAGAAAAATCTTGATGGCATTGATTCAAAGCATAAATATATACACAATTTGGTTGATCACAATTTAACTATGTCACTTTTCCAAATTAAGTTATACATTTTTCCAATTACGAAACATTTTTTCTTCATGACGATACATTTTAAATTTCAATTCACTTCTAAAATTTCACTTCACAACACTCTTTTAAATCACAAAATTAAGACTTTAGCTTACATGGTTGAAATAGACTTGATTTACTAATAAAACAGCCTCCTAACAACACATTTAGTTGTTACTATGACTACAAAATTATTTACTTCATAATTTTATGAATCGTCAAATAGCGAAGAATTTTGTGGCGTGGATTTGCGTGTTTCATTGCCATTTCAAGTTTCTTTGTAATTGTTTTGTGTGTCTACCGAGATGGAAGGTATAAATTCAGAATTTTTTTTATGATTTGTGCCGAAAGGGACGTTTGAATGTGATTCAGTGGTGTCAGAAAGTGGGTTTGCTTGCGTCTCGACGTGTATGTAATGTATGCAAGAATGAAATGAAATTTATTGAGAGAAAGGATAGAACAGATGGTTTTGAGTGGATTTGTAGAGTCAGAGGCCAGAATGGTCATTGTGTGAAAATGTCTGTACGTAAGGATTCTTGGTTTGAGAGGAGACTTATTAATTTACTGAACTTTAGTTCATAAGAAGTAAAGAGTGTGTATTTTTTCAGATATAAGCAGATTTGGTGATACGTTGATGAATCTTCGAAGTTTTTCGTGTCATAAGGATGTTCTACGTAATTAGTGCAGATATGTTACACTCATTTTACTACCATAGTATTTTTAATACTCTAAAAATTCTATAATTTCAGCGATTATGTGAGTTGATTTTTTATATTTTTTCTAATAAAATACTGCTATCTTTGACATATAGTATTTGTTTGAAAAATAGTGTGGTTGATTTTATATTATTAAAATAGGGCGTTTGGGGGGCGATAGCCCCCCAATAATAAAAATGTTTAAATAGAAAGTGTTAGTGAAATATACTGCGAATTCTGGAGCATATAAAAAAGTGTTAAGTAGATAAGATGCTTTTGTTGGTAATTAAAGTTTGGCTTTGAGTAGTAATGATAGTTTAAGTAGCATGTGAATGTTAAATAGAAATTATAATTATTGCGATAACAAAGTGACCATTACAACATGCGAACAATAAACAAGGATTCGGTTCAGTGAGTCGATTCCCCTCTAGTGAACCGGTTCAGTGAACGACACCATACACTCCGGATATACCAAACATTAATTAAGAATTACAGACAAATATGACTGATAAATACTGTCACAAAGAAAAGGAACGTAGTAAGTATACCGTCAATAAGTTAACATTATTTGTTTAAAAATGAACAATGGTAACTTACAATGTACTAACACAATATCAAATACAAATTAAAAAACAGAAAACAATGCAATTGATGTTAAAATGAAATTTTCAATAAAGATTTATTCGATATATCGAGAGATTTCTTGGAACAATTCACGGTTGATCCGGAGTTTAGGGTGCCAACGGTTTATTTGGTTCACTGATTCGGTTCACTAGTTCTATCACTAGAGAATAATTTTCCTGGCATTGATTCAAAGCGTAAATATATACACAATTTGACTATGCCATATAAAGCTAAACATTTTTTCTTCATGACGACACATTTTAAATTTCAATTCACATCTAAAATTACACTTCACAACACACTTTCAAAGCACAAAATAAGATTTTAGCTTGATGGTTTAAATGGATTACAAATGTGGACTTGATTTACTAATTAATCAGCCTCCTAATATCACATTTAGTTGTTACTATGACAACAAAATTATTTACTTCATAAATTGCTGAATTGTAAAATTGTTAAAACTTCGTTGGCGTGGATTTGCGTGTTTTTGGCATTTCAAGTTGTCTTTTAATAGTTTTGTGTGTCTACCGAGATGGAAGGTATGAATTCAGGATTTATTTATGATTTGCGCCGAGAGGGAAGTTTGAATGTGATTCAGTGGTGTCAGAAAGTGGGTTTGCTTGACGTGTATGTAATGTATGCAAGAAAGATGCTGAGAGAAAGGATAAAACAGATGGTTACGAGTGGATTTGTAGAGTTAGAGGCGAGAATGGGCATTGTGTGAAAATGTCTGTGCGAAAGGATTCTTCGTTTGAGAGGAGTCTTATTAATTTACTGAACTTAAGTTCATAAGAAGTAAAGAGTGTGTATTTTCTCACATATAAGCAGATTGGGTGATACGTTGATGAATCATTGAAGTTTTTCGTGTTATAAGGATGTTCTACGTAATTAGTGAAGAGACGTTACACTAATTTTACTACCATAGTATTTTAATACTATAGAAGTTCTATACTTTCAGCGATTATGTGAGTTGATTTTTATCTTTTTTCTAATAAAATACTGCTATCATTGACATATAGTATTTGTTTGAAAAAGTAGAGGGGTTGATTTTATATTATTAAAATGGGGGATTTGGGTTGTAATACTGTTGTAAACTCACAAATATATTTTTTTTAGTTATTTTATTGCGCATTGTAGAGCGTATAAAAATTTATTATGTAGGTTACTTGTCTTTTTTAGTAATAAAATATTGGTTTTGAGTAGTAATGATAGTTTAAGTAGCATGTGAGTGTTAAATAGAAATTATAATTCTTGCGATAACATGGTGAACATTCTTCTTCTTTGGTCCTGATCTTCCACAGACGGAAGTTAGGTGACCCATCTAGATGGCTCCCACAGTATTTTTCCATTCTTCTCTGTCCTATGCTTTTCGTATTGCCTCTTCCAGGCTCATACCAGTGAATGTTTTACATTGGTCTATCCACCTCATGGCTGTTCTTCCTCGGCCTCTTTTTCCTTCTACTTTACCTTGGACTATCCGTTTCTCAAGCCATACTCCATTCCTTCGTACTATGTGTCCCAGGAATCTCAATATCTTTTGCTTACAAATGTCAGCCAATCTCTGTTGAATGTTTAGTCTATTTATGATTGAGAGGTTAGTCTCTCTTTCTGTCCATGATACTCTCAACAGTCGCCGGTAGGCCCACATTTCAAAGGCATTAATTCTTTTTATATCTGTTGTCTTAATAGTCCAGGTTTCTGCTCCATATAACATCACAGAGAAGGCTAAAGTCTTAAGTAGTCTTAGTCTGCTATTTCGGGATATGTGGTCATCTTTCTAAATTGGGGTAAGCCTACTCACTGCCTATCTTCCTAGAGCAATTCGTCTTCTTATTTCTTTAGATGATCCTCCATCGGCCTGAACTAGGGAGCCAAGGTAAATAAATCCTGTCTCTTTTTCATAATCTATTAATGCGTTTGATGTTGGGAGAACTTTTCCATTATCCGCTATCATTACCTTAGTTTTGGCCTTATTGATAGTCCATATTTGTTACTCGTCTTCTCTATTCGTTTTATTAGTTGACTCATTTCTTCCTCCGAATGTGCACATAGTGTGTTATCATCAGCAAATCGTAAGTTGTTGATCCTTTCACCTCCAATTATTATTCAGCCATTCCAATCGTCCAAGGATTCTCTCAATATTTGTTCACTATAGATGTTAAATAAGATAGGAGAGAGTATGCAACCTTGTCTTACACCTTTCCTGGGTTTGAATTGCTCTGCCATCGAATTATGTGTTCTTACTACTGCCCTTGATTCTCCATATAGATTCCGAATTAGGTGAATCAGATGTTCAGGAACCCCCATATCTTGTAGAATTATCCAAAGTTTCCTCCACTGAACACAGTCGAAGGCTTTATTGTAGTCTACGAAACACAGTACTAATGGCTTATTGAATTCCTTGTTCTTTTCTATAAGTTGTCTGACATTTAAAATCTGTTGCCTTGTTCCTCTGCCTTTGACAAATCCAGCTTGTTCTGGCGGTATTTGGTTATCTAAGTAATATCTTAGTCTTGCATGGATAATATTCAATACGACTTTTTATGCATGTGAGATGAGTGATATAGAACGATAGTTGCTGCAGTTCTCTGTTCTACCTTTCTTGTGTAGAGGAATAAAGACTGATTCAGCCCAATCTCTTGGCCATATGCCTGTGGACCACACTTGATTACATAGTTCCCAAAAAATTTTTACTTCTTTTTCTCCAGCTATCTTTAGCATTTCTGATATGACTTCGTCAGGACCTGTACAGGACTGGTGCTTTGTTGTTCTTTAATTTTGTAATGGCTTGTTCAATTTCTTCGATTAGAATACATAGCTCTTGTTCCTTAGGTATAGCTCTGTTATTTGAAGTCTCTCCAGGGTCTGCATAGAGTGTTTCACAATATTTTCTCCAGCATTCTAGGATGTCATTTGGGTTTGACCGTACTATACCATTCTCATCTTCAATAGCTGATGTCTTTATCTTGAATGTTCCTGTTAATTTTCTTATTTCTTTGAATAATTCTCGGGACTGATTCTTGTTGGCAAGTGCCTCTATTCTTTCACATGTCTCGTTAATGATTTGATTCTTATCCTTTCTAATTTCTCGTCTTATCTGAGCTGATAATTGCCTATACAACAGTGTACACTGAAGCCCTTTTATTTTCAGTTCTCTCCGGTCTTCTAACAATTTTATAGTTTCTGGGGAAAACCAGCAACCTTTCCTTGGTCTCTTTGTTCTTTTGGCCAAAATTTCTTCTTTGGTTTCTTGTAATGTCTTTTTCAGATTATCCCAATTGCTAATTTCATCTTTATCTAACTTCTGCTGTAGGAGTGTTCCAAATGCTTTCCATTCGTTTCCACCATTGAGACGTGTATTGGGATTGAGCTGTCGTTTAGTGTTTTTCAAGCGTAACCGCATTTTGGTTATAAGTAGTTGATGATCTGTCCAACAGTCTGCACTTCGTCTTGTCTTTACATTTTCAATACTCGATTTCCATCTTGATTGAATAAGGCAGTAATCAATCTGGTTTTTATATTCTCCATTTGGGGATGTCCACGTATAGAGTCTTCTTGGATGATGTTTGAAGAGTGTGTTAGCAATAACCATTGATGTGCCTTGACAGAATTGAATCAATTTTTCTCCTGCTTCATTACGTGTACCAAGTCCATGTTTTCCAGCACCTTCTGATTCTGTACAGTTCTTACCCACCTTTGCATTGAGATCACCTTGAATCTTAGTAACTTCATTCTTTGGTATATGAACTAACACCTCAGTTAGCATGTCATAAAATTCGTTTATTTTTTCTTCGACGGCAGTGGAGGTTGTGGAATACACCTGTACAAAGTTTAATCTGCATGGTACGGAGTTGAATTTCACTACTATTATACGATCACTTATTGGAGTGTACTCCAATACTAAGTGACTTACTTAACGGCGGAAACATATTTTCATTCAATACTGATATTTATAATTACAACACACGTCGTAAAAATCACGTTCATCATGTGTCAGTATCAACAGCTCACTATCAGAAATCCACATACTATACATGTACGTTACTTTACAACGCATTGCCAAATAACATTAAACAATTGAAGTCGGTTCACAAATTGAAGTTAAAAGTAATATCTTTTCTGCTACATAACTGTTTCTATATAATTAGAGACTATACTGATAATCAAAAAGAAAACTAATGTTTATTTTAAAAAAACAGTGATATATATTGATTTAGTTTTCATTTGTATTGTATAATTTTTTTAAAAAGACTTAATATGCTTGTAACAAATAATGTACTTCAGCTTCGGGTCAGTGATCCCCATCTCGATCAGGTTTTTGTCTAGATTCCCTGATCCATTGAGCAAATGCTGAGATGTCCCCTTGTTTTGCTTCTGGATGTAAATGTAGCTTCACTATGCGGACGTTTTGTTGAACTCACCTTTTGCTTGTGGAGGTAAGGGCGACTTACTATTTTGTTAACAATGCAGAAAATCAAATCTACAGATCGTTTACCGTAGCAAAAACGTTTTTTATAACTCCGGAACTAAAATATTTTGTTTTTCAGATGTCGCTAATCTCGCGCTCTTTTAAATTTTATTTTTACTTATTTATCTTTAACTTTTACTCATCTTTCAATTATTTATAGTTAAAATGATGGGAAGGGATTCTGGAACTCAAGAAAACATGCGCAGATTATCTTCTCCGCCAAACGTCACATACAGTTTTTACTTTTTTTTGACCAAATCTAAATCTTCTTTGAAGCCGCGGCCCTCAAAAGTTTAGGTTTTAAGGCCCTGGACGCTTTCTTTTAAGAGTTATTAAACGAAATATCTTTCTGAGTTCTGCGGGTTGAATTTGGCATGAATATTTGGATTCGTTTTTTAAACAAATCCGTCATTTTTAAAGTCAAAGTGTAATTCATCACGTCTCTGTAAAACTCTCTTTCATTAGAGACCTCATTTATAAAGTTTGGTGTGTGTGTATATATATATATCTTAATATATATAAATCTCGTGTCACAATGTTTGTCCTCAAAGAACTCCTAAACCACTTAACCGATTATAATAAAATTCGCACACCATGTGCAGTTCGATCCAACTTGAAAGATAGGATAGTTTAAATCTCAAATTATAGTCGCAATTTTAATTTATTGCTAATTTATTACAAATTTGATTGTTGTAATAATTGTAGATAATTGTGACTGTCAAATAATAACAGACAAATAATTAGCAATAAATTAAAATTGCGACTATAATTTGAGATTTAAACTATCCTATCTTTCAAGTTGGATCGAACTGCACATGGTGTGCGAATTTTATTATAATCGGTTAAGTGGTTTAGGAGTCCATTGAGGACAAAAATTGTGACACGAGACGAGATTTATATATATTAAGAATACAACAATCAGCTAGCTGACCCGGCCACGCGTTGCACGCGTTGTGCTGCCACGGAAACAAGGAAAACCACATCCTTCCATTACAGGCATATTCAAAGCTAAGACATTGGGGAGACTTTACACGGTACATCCAAAGCAACGTGAGTGCTTCTATTTACGTTTGTTATTGGTGAATGTTCGACTGGGTTGAGTAAGTAATCAATAGATGGCGCTGCTATGGTAAAAAATCAGCTCCAAGAATCAGGACAGCAGAAGGTCATGCACAAGAATCTCAATAACAGTGTAACGAACGTATTCAAGAGAATATCATAAGAACACTGTGACACGAGATTTATATATATTAAGATTATTTAACCTCCATTTAAAATTATTTTGCACTTATTATTTCAATGTGCTATGATAACATGTTTTTCAGTTCCTCTTTCTAATATTTAAACTATTATTATTATTTTCAGTCAAATGCCACCGAAAAAATCTAACCTCAACAACGCGAGCAGCAAAGGGTCACGACGCAAACGTGTTGAAAGAGCTCAGCAATTACCAGAACAAATCGAAACAAGAAATGCAGCTCAAAGAATCAGGACTGCAGAAAGTCGTACACAAGAATCTCAAGAACAGCGTGACGAACGTCTGCAACAGAATATTACGAGAACAAGAGCGGCACGAGAACGAAACATAGCTACAATACGAGGACTAGATCGACAAAGGCAACGGATCAGCCGCTCATTAACACGTGCATCATTCGTTCGGCTTGCCTTTGAATATGCACCAGATATTAACTACTCGGCGCATTCAAAAATTGCTATCGGTGGAATGGATAAAGTATGTCAATATTGTCAGGCATTGAAATTTCGGAATGAAGCAGCCGGCATGTGCTGCGCATCAGGAAAAGTTGTGCTGTCACCTCTACCCGCTCCGCCGGAGCCTTTATTATCCCTTCTTACTGGCAATTCAGATGATTCCAAATTATTTTTGCGTAAGATACGCAAATTTAATTCTTGCTTCCAAATGACGTCATTTGGGGCAACTAAAATTTGCGATCGTGCATCCGATGGACGTAATTTTGAAACTACATTCAAAATTCAAGGCCAGGTGTACCATAAAATCGGATCACTGATGCCAATGCCTGATAACAATCCAAAATTTCTTCAAATTTATTTTATGGGCGATTGTGAAGAGCGCGTGACGACTCGGTGCCTGTATAATTTTATTGAACAAGCAGAGGAAAGAGCAATTGTGATATTATTGGAAAATTTTTTAGAAGATCACAATCAACTAATTCAATTGATCAAAAGAGTTTCGCCACGACTGCAAAATGACAATTATCAAATCGTCATAAAAGCCGACAAAGTACCATTAGGTGAACATGCTGGTAGATTCAACGCTCCAACTGTTGATGAGGTTGCTGTTATCATGGTTGGTGATCCAGTTGACAAAAGATCTATAAAAATTACACGGCGAGACAACACTGTCAGTACGATTTCGGATCTACACCGTTCATATGACGCACTACAATATCCATTGATATTTTGGCAAGGACAAGATGAATATCACCTTAATATCAAACAGTATGATCCAAATACCGGTAAATTTTACAATTATCTATTTACTTTCTTACTGTATGTATAGATTTTAATTTCGTATTGCATTTAATTTTTTATTTTTTTAGGTGATTACAGAAATAATAAAGTTAGCTCAATGAACTACTACGCACACCGAATAATGGTTAGACAACATCAAGACAATTATATCCTTCGATATCGTCAGCTGTTCCATCAATACATTGTTGATATGTATGCTAAGGTCGAAAGCGAACGCTTGCGATTCCTTCGATTCAACCAGGCAAAACTACGATCGGAAGAATATATTCACTTACGAGATGCTGTTGCTGGAAACATCGATGGAAATTTAAATCCCATTGACATCGGTAATGCTTTCATTTTACCTTCAAGCTACATCGGCAGTCCACGGAACATGCAGGAATACATACAAGATGCGATGACTTACGTACGTCATTACGGCCGACCGGATTTATTTATTACATTCACATGTAATCCGAATTGGGAAGAGATACAAACTTTACTATTGCCAGAACAACAAGCCATTCATCGTCATGATTTAACTGCACGTGTGTTTAAACAAAAATTGAAATCCTTAATTGATTTTATTGTTAAATATTCAATTTTTGGTATCACACGTTGTTGGCTGTATACGATAGAGTGGCAAAAGCGAGGTTTGCCTCATGCCCACATTTTGGTTTGGCTTAAAGATAGAATCCGTCCTGAAGAAATCGATCAAATAATTTCAGCCGAAATTCCAGACCCATTAATTGATCAAGAATTATTTGATATTGTCACCAAACACATGAT
>JAZDUA010000643.1:0-162500 GCA_038098605.1 Gryllus longicercus
GCTATTAGTTATTAGTTCAGTGAGGTAACTACATTGTATGTAGTGTTTTCACGTCCATAATATTTACATTTCTCGAAAACTCAAAAGTTTTCTGTGAAAATGAGCTCAAAGTGGGACATTTTCTGAGACATTCTCTCGTAAAGAGCTCCAATTCTTTCTTTAAATATTTTGAACGGATAGTGCTAAATAGGACAGAACAACATGACATCATTGCCAATTTGACGAATTATTTTTTTTTTTCAAAAATTTCACAATTTTTTAAAAAATATCTCTCACGCTGTTAATAATACCAGCAATTTGCATACATAATTGTATTTGTGAGTACAACAACAACAACAACAACAACAACAATAATAATAATAATAATAATAATAATAATAATAATAATAATAATAATAATAATAATAATAATAATAATAATAATTGTATTTGTGAATTTTCTCGAGAACTACAGTTTTGGGTGACAATGAGCTTCAAAATGTGCTTTGTCACACACACGCAAACAACATTTTCTCAAAAACGGCTCCATATTTTTCAACAAAAATTTCCATATGAGACGAGATTTTACTCTTCTGTACTATTCTTAAAGTGATTTTTTAACATGACTTTCTGTAAAATTACAGAAATACTTTGTATAAGAATATTATAGAAATATCCTAATTTCTAGTTCTACCATTAGGGGACCGAGAAATGAAAAAAAAGTTTTAACGATTAGTACAGTTAAATTCCAAAATGATGACTAGTTATTGAAATAAAACACGATGATTCTTTTTAAACGAATTTATGTAAAAAGAAAGTCTCTTCGGTATTATTATTATTATTATTATTATTATTATTATTATTATTTTATTCCTCTAATTCACGCTAAAGTTTGTTTGGTTAAAATTATTCCTGGAGAAAATGAGCCTCCATAGTGTGATAGCAATAGTGACTGTTAGTTGCTCTACAATATTTGGCGCAAATGTTTGGCTGTTTTTATTCATGCAATGTCTTGCAGTTCTAGTCTTTTGATTGCACTCGGAATTCGAACAAATATTTCATAAATTTTGCAAAACAAATTCCATACCTCCGATAACTATAGGAAAGATCTGTTTTAAGCTCCACATTCTACTGATCTTTATATCCAAACTTTTGTACTAAAGATGTTTCTTTGAGTCTTTGGATACGACCATCTGCTCGTATGTAACAGCAAAATCTACAAGTAGATACGATTTTTGCATACAATTTTAATAATAATAATAAATAATAATAATAATAATAATAATAATAATAATAATAATACACCAAAAAAAGAACTGCTGGAGTACACCAGATCCATGATACTTAACAAGGTTCTATGTTACTGTATCATGATCTGATATCTCCAAAGGTTCTTTTATTTCATGATAATAATAAAGGTCATTCAAAAGACTGGGAAGTGCAAGAAATGGCTTTATTTTGAACCGCCCATATTTTGCGCAAAGTATTGTACTACCGGCACCGACAGTCACTATACTCGTATGCTCCTTAGGTAGCTGGTTGTAACCTTGAGTAGATTTTATATTCAGCCGACTCATAACATCTTAGTCGTGATGTAGAGGGGAATAATAATAATAAAAATTGTAATAATAAAAATAGTATTAATAATAATAATAATAATAATAATAATAATAATAATAAGAAGAAGAAGAAGAAGAAGAAGAAAAGTAGAAGAAGAAGAATTAAAAGCTCTAAATATTTGTGACAATGCAAGATTTAGCACGACGCAAGGAGAGGGAGTTTTGCCCGCGCGCCTGTCCCGGCCGCGCCACCGTGGGCGGCTGCGGTCGCCGCTAAGCCTGCCCGCGGCGGCGGCGCGTTTCTCTGCAGCAGGGCGGTCGCGGGCGAAGGGGCGAGGGGGCGGGCCCGGGGCCGGCGCGGGGCTCGAACCGGGCCTCGCCGCCGCCTCCGCCGGTGCCAGTGCCTGGCTCTCTCTCTCCCCGTCACGTGGCCGCCCGGGGCGTCTTTTTCGTCTTTCCGCCTTCCTCGTTGACGAGCCGGGCCTGCGGTGCGTGGCCTCTCGCGCCTCTGCGCAGCCGCTCGGGCGCAGGTGGATGCTGCACTCACACGTGAGAACGACTCTTAGCTGCAAACATATCATGTGCGTTTGGAAGAGAATTTAATCATTTTATTACACATATTTAGCGGAATTTCGGATATATGTTTTCTAACACAGCCCGAAATCAATTCCAGCACAGTTTATTCTATACCCATTAATACTTACGTTCAATCACGCTACGATGGAGTTCATTAATTCTACAACCATTAATACTTACGTTTAATCACGCTACGATACAGTTCATTAATTCTATAACCATGAATACTTACGTTTAATCACGCTACGATGGAGTTAATTAATTCTATAACCATTAATACTTACGTTTAATCACGCGACGATAGAGTTTTTAAAAGATTCATTACCCAAATAAGTAGCAGATACACTTCAGGTATGTATTTCTCACTTGCATAAGTTGTACAGATTGTACATTATGCTTCTGAATCACGTGTTTCGCTTTGCCTCACACAACAGGTACATTCATCCATTTAAAGAAAGGTCTTCATTCATATTCATAATAGCGTTGCTTTTACCTTGAAACGAGTTCTCTGTAAACGACGTGTGAGTGCAGCTGTTGAATGAGTAAGGGGTAAGAACATTCCTTCCCCAAATGTACATCTTCGCACTTTCTAAACATCTGTAAAATCTGAACACGATTTGATGTGCAACCAAAAAGACTTGTTTACTCTCATGAATGGAATGCGATGCAAATTACATGGAATGTTACGGTATTGATGTACCGTGTTGAAAATCGAGGAAACTTCGAAGGTTCCCTTCTCTAATGTAGAGGAAAGGTGCATTAACGTTTTAAAATACCTGAGATTCCCTACTAAACGTTGAAAAATGTTTGCTCACGTACTTCAGGTTGGTTATTTACCAGTGTTACCCAACGGTTCCGAGAAGCGTTCATTCACCGTAACACAGCGGCAGAGGTGGAGGGGAGGTGGAGGTGGAGGTGAGGTGAGGTGGAGGTGGAGGTGGTGGTGGAAGTGGAAGCATCAGAGGGAATGCAAGCAACGTAACGAAGGGATCGTGGCATGGATTAATTATTTCATGCTTCCGGGAGTAGCAATGGCTATGGAAATTACTCCGTAAGTATAGTGCACGTGGTGGTGGCTTTGCAAATGCAGGTGGTGGCCTTGAGGGTGGCGGTGTTCTTGTCCTGCTTGATGGCAGGGTCCAGCGCCGGCTTCAATTCGATTGCGGTTTTTTTCCATTCAGGTATCTCCCACCAGCCGGGCACGGCCCCAGCCGCTGCAAGCTCTAAGCTCCCGACCGGTCTCTCGACATGTGTGGCACTGTATAGCATGTAAGTGTGAGTGTAGGGTGAGAGTAGGCAAGGAAACGATGGAACGGTCGCGCACGATTCTTGGCCAGTTCATTAGGGTACTGCTGCTACATTCGCCTGGTATTGTTTGGAGGACAACTACTGATTACAGCAGCCGTCCCCTAGACGTGTCCTCTAGACAGAGTCTGAATCCGATACGACTCTCCAGCTAGTGCCGAAAATCCTGTGACAGTCGGGACTCGAACCCTGGGACCTCCTGATCAGAGGAACTGTAGTGACATCAATTGATTCTCTGAGCTGCCACAGTCAGTGACGTGATTTTGTGATATGTTTGTTCATGGAGTTCTTTGGGTCCATGGTATTAACGGAGAAATATGTCAAGGGCATAAATGAAGGATGACTGGTTGACACAGGGAAAACAGGAGAGAGATACTATAGAAAATAAGGGAAGTGGTAAGGTTATGATGTGAGGATGGTGATTGAGTCGTAGTGACGGGAAACCGTGAACTGTGGCGATACTGTGGACGATTGTAATGCTAGTGATGTGGGTTGCGGCGAAAACAGCGATAATGTTATTGGTATGCTGTTAGTGATGGTGGAAATAATGGAGGAGTTATTGTAGCAGTGGTGCTGGTGGGTAGTATTAGAAGTAATGTGCAAGGGAATACGTGAATGAATTTCTGTGGAGGTGATAGTGACCCATGGGGATGCTGGTAGAATCTCAGGACAGCTGATGGATTGATTGATTGGTTAGTATTTGTCAATGAATGAACTGCTATGGTTATCCGTCCCATAAGCGCAGTACACGCTGTAGCCCGGCTCACTCGCTGGAACGTGAGTTCCGATGACAACCTATACGTGGGCTGTTTTGGTCTCCCATCTACGGGTATCTCCTCCCAGCGTGCCATCGCTCCCACACAGGTCAAGCTCTAAGTTCCTAACAAGATCCCTACATGTATGATAGAATAGTTCACGAATGTGTGTGAGAGGAGAAATGGAACAAAGATGAGGAAAGGCAGATCGTGTGCGATCCGTGGCTAGTTTATTAGGGCACTACTGCGGCATTCGTCTGGTATTGAACAGAGAAACCATAGAAAACTATCGATCTGAGCAGCCGGCAGCTAGATTTGTATATATTAGTGGTCGTGTTAGTGACAGTTGCCCATTAAATTATGGAGGAATTTTGGTATTAGTTTTGATTTCGGTTGTTGAGTTAGCGGTGGTTCATGAGATGATGGTGCAAATTTATGTATGGTGATGGTGTCAGTGGTGGTGGCATATAGGAATTTTGTTATTGGTGTCAGTAATACCCCATTGAATGATTTTAAAATGCCTGAATTAGGGTGACCGAAGGATGATTGGTGAAAACTATGTAGTAATGAGAGACCGGGAGATGTGGCTCAGTGCATCAACTGATCAACTGATGTTACTCCAATGTCTCTGACCGGGAGGTCCTACCACCAGGTTAATTGCGGACCAGTACCCTAAAAGACGTACCACGGACGGCCCGCGATCTTTCCTTCCCATTCCTTGTCTTCTCGTCACCCCGTATACACACTTACACTTACATACATTACACACATGCCAGAAGACCTCTCGGGAGGATAAAGCTTGTTTCAGGGGACAGGCAGTGCCCGCTGGTGGGAGATAGCTCGTTGGTAAACATCGCTAGCAGACGAAGAGGTCGGCGCCGGATCTCAACACCTAGTGGGGGGAGGTCACCGCCACCTACCACGCGAAAAATTCCCCTCCACTTACGAGGATAATAACTTTACCAATTGGCGCGCTCAGAATCACTAATCTATCAATCCATCGGTAGTAGTGAGGCGCGGGTCAGGGTTTTGGCAGCGGCGGCGGAGTTGGGCGCCTGCGGGGCGAGAGGCGCTGGGCGCGGGCGCGGGGCGCGGGGCGCGGGGCGCGGGACGTGGGGCGTGGAGGCGTGGAGGGCGGGACGCGGTGCCCGGGGCGCGGGGCGCGGGGTCGAGAGGCGTGGGGCGTGGGGGCGTGGGGCGTGGGGCGTGGGGCGTGGGGCGTGGGGCGTGGGGCGTGGGGCGCGGGACGTGGGGCGCGGGACGTGGGGCGCGGGGCGCGGGTCGAGAGGCGTGGGTCGAGAGGCGTGGGGCGTGGGGCGTGGGGCGTGGGGCGTGGGGCGCGGGACGTGGGGCGCGGGGCGCGGGTCGAGAGGCGTGGGGCGAGATGCGTGGGGCGTGGGGCGTGGGGCGTGGGGCGCGGGCGCGGGGCGCGGGGCGCGGGGCGTGGGGCGTGGGGCGTGGGGCGTGGGCGTGGGGCGTGGGGCGTGGGGCGTGGGGCGTGGGCGTGGGGCGTGGGCTCTAGGCGCGAGGCCGTGTGGGGAGGGGGGTGGGGCGAGAGGCGCGCCGCGCCGCGTGGCTTGCGGAAGCCCCAGTGCTGGGGCGGCGCGGGCGAGGCGAGGCGATGGCGAGGGCGAGGGCGGAGGGCGGCCACGCGCCGCGAGCAATGAGCGGAGGCGAGGCCGCGGGAATGGAAACCCGTGTTCGCGCCTGCACTCGAGATGTCCCTGCGGTTGCACCGTTACGTTAATTCGCAACTGGAGAGCGCCGCGATATGAAGTCGCGGGGGGGCGGGGGCACTGACCGCTGGCTGGAGGGGGAGGGAGGGGCGGGAGAAGATGAAGTGAGGTGAGGATGAGTTGCGGTCGGGAAGGGGTAACGCAGACTCGAAAAGGACACGAGACTCTTGTGAGATCTCGAGAAGCATAAGAAGATAAATTTGAGAGGAATAAATGTGAATAAGGGAGGATGATCGAAGAGAAACTAGGGCATAAAAATTGATGTTGTAATAGAATAGAATTGATGAGAAACAAAAATGTCGGCCGTCAATTATTGGAAATAGAAATGACAGGTTTGATGAAAGAATGTTTCAAATAGGTAAAAGCCCCAGATAGAGAAAACCGAAGCATTAAAAAGGAATAGCAAAGTCATTGTATAAAAAATACGTAATACGGGCACAAAATGAGAAACGTGGAGGCAGAAAAACTGAAAATTAGAACCGAGCCGAGATGATTAGCAATATTTTAGTGAATAGCGAATGCAGAAGACGCGGCCAAGAAAAAAGAGGAAAGCGCAAGGAAGCGGTTGACTTTTAGAGCCGGCCGCGCGGCAACAAAAGTAGCGTAGAACGCCAGGCCCAAATGAAAACTGGGGAGGGGCGAGGGCGGCGGGCAAGTGGCAGCGCGGGGCGGGGCGGGGCAGGGGCGGGGCTGGGGCGGAGGAGGGGCGGGGGAGGGGCGGGGGAGGCGCGGGGTAGGAGCGGGGTAGGGGCGGGACAGGGGCGGAAAGGGGAGGGAAAGGGGGCGGGGGAGGGGGCGGGAAAGGGGCGGGGCAGGGCGAGAAGGGGGCGGGGCGGCGAAATCTCCCCGCCTGCGCGTCGCAATCGGCGCCGGTCCCGTTAAGGAAGCGTAATCCAGAGTCATTGTGCGTCGCTCCCCTCGCCCACGGGGCGGGCGGGGGGCGGGCCACTCAACCTAATGTGCCTGCCTTTTTTCCGCGCAGCCCAGCCCGCGGCGAGCGGCCCGCGAAGGAAGTGGCTGCTGCCGCCGCCGCTGCTGCTGCTGTTGCTGCACAAAGCCCTCAGCGGCGGGGCGGCGCGGAGCGGTGCGGGAGGCGATGAACGGCCCGCCGATAGACTAATTAGAAGGCAATCCGCATACTTACTTAGATGGGGCGGCCGAGATAGGCGGGAGGCGCCGCCGCCGCGACGCAGCGACGGAGAGGTCGGCCGGGCGGAGACCGCCCCGGGCGACGCCGCCGCCGCCGCCTCCGCAGCCCCGTCGCCTCGCCCGCGCGCCGCGACGGCCACGCGCAAGTGACGGACTCTTGGGCGAGTGGCCGCCCCGTGGCTGAGAGGTTTGCTCAGGCTTGCTGTTGAATTAATGCACTTTTCACGCCTGCTTCACGAACGCCGTGATTGTATTCTAAGGCTGCCGTGGTGTTAAATTATGTGACTTGTGTTGGGGGGAGAGAGTTGTCTCTAGAGAGTGCAAATGTGTGAAAATAGAATTGAATGAAGAAGTTTATAGTTATTACGAAGAAGTACGAAAGAGTTTCTTATTTCATTCATGAAATAGTCTTTTAATACATCTCGTAAGCGCCACATCGGATCAGACGTAGAGTGAAGGAAGGACCGATGGGCGTTGAATATGCATTAATGATAATAATAATAATAATAATAATAATAATAATAATAATAATAATAATAATAATAATAATAATAATAATAATAAGAAGAAGAAGAAGAAGAAGAAGAAGAAGAAGAAGAAGAATATTGCAGAGGTGCTGACAGCCTCTCGATCTACTCCTTAGGAAGCTAGTTGCAACCTGGAGTAGATTTTATGTCCAACCAACTCATCATATTTGGTAGTGAAGTAATGGATTGATTTAAGTTTCGGTTATGTCCCCTGCCCCTTTTCTGACCCCAAGTTACGTTTATTATAGTATTTCTTAGATTTTCTTCTCCAAAACATGTAATATTTTGAGGATGATGGTGATGAAGCGAGGCGTACTTGGTCTTCAAACATGAGAAGATTTACATCAATCTACCCTCTTATTCCCTCGGCAAGTGCTCACGGTGGCTACTCGTCATTATTTCCCACTGAAAAAATGATGGCATGAGTACTGGCTGAGGATTGGAAGATACTTCTGATGTGATACGTAGTGGTAAGGGAAACCAATTGCGTCAGAAGTTTACTCAGGACTCAAACACGCAGCTGCCGGCTTCGAGAACATGGATGCTAGACTTCAAGCCTTGAGTCACCGAGGTTGTGACACACTATCAAAACCAAAATTGATATTCTACCAGCACAATGCAAATGATAATTGTAAATGTTTGTAACAAAAGGTTAATGAATTTATTTCAAAGATGTTTATTAATGAACATCTAATTTGACTTATTGTTATATTCATCTCACCGTTCAAGATGTCTGTTAGGATGCTTTATTGAGTGAGCGAGATCGCCAGGAAAGATAATGTAAAAAATGTGAACACTCCGGGTAGGGGTGTACACACAGGGAGTAGGAAACTCGCCATTCCACTAGTGAAGGTCCGAGAGAGGGTGGCACCATGCATCAACTGTTGTCACTGTAGTGATCTGATAGGGAGGTTTTAGGTTCGAATCCCAACGGTGGAAGGATTTTGGAAACAAACTAGTTAGCTAGGTCGAATTCAGTGGATGACTGGAGGAGACTTCTAGCAGCAGGTTGCTCTGGTCGGTGGTATTCGTAGTGTCTCCGCTCAACACCAGGCGAATGCCGCAGCAGTACTCTAACAAACGGGCAACGGACCGCGCGCGATGTTTCCTTCCTCTTCCTTATCCTATCCTCACCCCTTACATACACACACACACACTGACATACACTACACTACCACAAATTTCGGGAGACCGGTAGGGAGCTTAGGGTTTGTCTCGATAGGAAAAGTGCACACAGGTGAGAGATACCTGGTTGGGGAAACCTCTTCTAGCCGACAGCGGTTCACAGCCTCCTCCAGAGAAAAAACATGCTCTACACTTACGGGACTTAGCAGTTGATGCGGAATCACTAATCAAAAAATCTAGAGAAGGACCGAGAACGGTCAATGTACGTAGGGAAAGCAACATTGGAAAGACGTAATTATTGATGTCTTAATGAAACACGTCTTAATGAATTCTCAGAATTAATTCGGCTTCACGTCTCCTCTTACTACGATATCGATATAATTGCGTTTGGCAGCCCGAGAGAAGATACATTGTAGGCTTTTGGCGAATATTTCGACTGTGCTAGAACACATTAACTCCCAGAGGACAGCCAAAGTTGTACTCCAGACGCCCACACCTCGCACTTCAACGAAGAGTTACATTAAATCAGGGATCACCTCTAGAAGTACGTAATAGTACTAAAAGCATCTCTAGAGTTAAATATACAGATTTTGAAAACAAATTTACTAGTCTTCAGTCATCTACTGCTATCACAGGACCGAAGCAGGGGTTGTGTCGACCCAAGGCGAAGGGTGAGGCAACGCCTTACGATGGGTGGAGAATATTTTAATAGAGACTTATTTTTGGGAAAAACTCTGTTGTGAAATGTTTTACACATCATATTGAAGAGCACGAGTTTAACTCTGGACGTTAGACTCAGTTTGTTTAATTTGTTGGGTCAATATTTTCTATTTGACCTCTGGAGGTTCATTTACGTTTTCTCCCGTATTCTCCCTTATACTCTCGTATTTACGATGTAATGCCATCCATTCTACAATGGTACTATTAAACAACTTGTTCGGATTTCTTCGAATGAACCTAGCAATTTATTGATATAGTTCGATAAATAAACCAGCTCAAGAGATATCCGGAATATATTTGTGCAACTACGCGAAAACTTTTGATTCAGAAACATTTTGTATTAAAAATCGCATATTTACAAGTTCTAAACGTCAATGTGCTGGGAAAAGGGAAAAATAGTATTTGTAATTGATGATTTTTCCACAAAAATGTTAGTATTATTAGTTTTAAGAAAACTATGTCTACTAATCATGAAATGGTAATGAAATGATCATATTGTGTTGAAAATACTGTAATTTATCATTATAAAAGATAATTTTTGCAAGAAAACAATATTCCTTTAGTTATATTTTCATGACAGAGAAATTCAAAGTAAATGTTTTTCATAGAGTGGTGCAAATTTTTCTTTTCAAAATGAATAGATGAAGCTTTTTATATTATGTCGGCTGCCTATAATTTTTATAACAGGTACATCGTTTCTCAGATATGAATTTAGACATCAATATCATACATATCTGGAAAACAATTCTGACGTTTAAGTGGAACTCAATCTACATCTTAAAACAACATTGATTCATAAATTTCATTTACAACAGAATATGATGATATAAGTGCGTTTCTATTCATAGTATATTCTTTATTTTTTTAAAAATAAATATTACTTGCACCACATAATTTTGTTTGTAAATATTGTGAAAGAACGTTAAGTGAACAATATCAGATCATAGCGGGGAAAGTTAATATTGGACTACTACTTAAATATATCAGTTTTTTAAAATAGGACAATGAAATATATGTTTAAATCAAAATTACTTTTATGAACTACGATTTTTTTGATTTAAATGAAAGGTGGCGTAGGAAACATATTGTCAGCGAAAATAAACGTCTTCAAATTTTTGTAAAACTAAGAAGTGTTTTAGTTTTTGCCATTTTCAGACATGTGTGTAACAACATTTGCATGGAAGGTTGGTGACCGAAACCCTGAAAAAGCATATAAACATGAACTGTTTTCAAAAATTATTCACGATTCCAAATTTTGTTTAATTAAGTTAGAAGCATAAACAAATTGATATTACATGAATTTTTCTGTGTATTCCAAGTCCCCTAAAATCGTTAAATAAGAAGATAAAATTAAAAAAAGACAGTTATTTCCCAAATAAGGATATATCGTTCATCGTTGCCACTAGTGTAATAACCGGACAGCTCATACAGTCCAGAAAGCGTTACAGTGTAAAGGAGAAGCTGCTAGGCCGCGTGTAGAGGGTTTGCTTAGCTCGCGTTCCTCAAACGCAGGCGCTTCTAAATCGAGTGAACTCCAAGGAACGGCCGTCCCACTGCGCGCCTTCCTGGAAAAGCGAGCGCTGTAAGAGGCAGCCGCCCGCCAAAGCGCTCTTTGGCCCTCGGGCGCGGGCGTGGGCGTGGGCGTGGGCGGCGGAGCGGTCGCTGGCGGCGCTCGACCGCAGCGGCGGGGCAGGTGCCGGCTCCGCGCCGCGCGTCCCTTCCAGGCGAAAGGAGGATAGTGGGCTACCACCGCGGGGAAGAGCTCGGGAGGGGGGGATGGGGAGGGGCGAGGAGGGGCGCGAATTTCACGGGAGTAAGTAGCCGCGTTTAAGCGGAGGTTAAGCCGCAAGCCGTGCGCGAATTATAGCCGCCGCGCCCACCCGTCCACGCCCCCGCCGGCCCCGCCCCCTTCCCGCCGCCGGCGCTCTCCTGGCCGCCGCCGCCGCCGCCGCCGCCGCCGCCGCTGCATCCGCCGTCGGAGCTGCCGGCCACGCTACAGTGGCCACCTCCCCATTACTTGCGTCGGACGGCCCTTTGCCTTCTGACCCGGATCTCCCCCACATCTCGGGCTTTCGACTTCACTTTCTTCTTCTTCTGCTTCTCTTCTTTCTTCCGCTGCCTTTCCTACTCTCGCGGCTAATGTATTCTCTATTGTCATTAAACTTCGTTTCTCTGCTCCCTCAATTGGGTATTTCATTATTCCTTCACACTTTTTTTTCATTTCTCTTATTTCATTCTAATTATTTATTTTTCTTACTTTATTCTTTATTATGCTTTTTTCAATCTTATTCAATGTTGCTTTTTCGCTTTTGCTCCCTCACCAAAACTTCTTATCCCATATAACGCATCCTCGTCATTTACCTCCATAATTCACAAGCATCTACTTATTCTGGTCTCTCTCTCTCTCTCTCTCTCTCTCTCTCTCTCTCTCCTCTCTCTCTCTCTCTCTCTCGTGTCCCATCCTTTTCCGCTCCTGTTTCTTCTCCGAGCTCCCGAGCCTTTGCTACCGGGGCACTCGCGTCGCGCCTGGCCGCGCCGCGCCATTCGGGGCTCCCCGACGCCGCCCACACCGCCGCCGCTGCTGGACAATGGAGCGCGGGCGCGCGCGCGCCGTGCCGTACCGCGAGCCGCAACCGCTCACACGCCCCGGTGCGGCGGGCGGCCTACCCGGCGTGATAACGCTTGACCCCTGGCGATAGCGGCCCCTCACCCCGCCCGCCACGCCGCGCCGCGCCCCGGCGCACGACGACACCAGCGGACGCTCTGCGGACGGCCCTCTCGCGGCATTTGCGGCTGCCGGTGCCGGGCGCCCGCGCGCCCTCGGTTGCAGATAGCGCTGGCCCTATCTTAGTGATGTGATAATAATGGCGACACTCCATGATATGGACGAATTATTAGATCGATTTCTTATTTTGGTGTGCCCTTTTCTGCATTCTGAGGATGATAATTGCTTTTCCTTTGAGGAATTCAATAAAGGGTAATAAGAGTAGAGAAGAGAACAGATGTCAAGGAACGAAAGATGATAGCAGACAGCGACAAAAAAATTACAAGCTTGCCGAGAAGTGAACAGAAATAATGCAAATGAAAAGTTCAAACCTGTTTGTATTTCATCATATTATTTGGTTTTACAAGGCGCCCTTGGTTACAGATAGACCTATCTTAGTGGTGTGATAATAATGGTGACACTCCATGATATGGACGAATTAGTAGATCGATTTCTTAATTTGGTGTGCCCTTTTCTGCATTGTGTGGATGATAATTGCTTTTCCCATGAGGAATTCAATAAACGGTATTAAGAGTAGAAAAGAGAACAGATGTCAAGGAACGAAAGATGATAGCCAATAGCGACAAAAAAATTACAGGCTTACCGAGTGAACAGATATAATGCGAAAGAAAAGTTCAAACCTGTTCGTATTTCATCTTATTATTTGGTTTTACAACGCTCAGCCCTCTGATATGTTTTTTTGAATTATCGTATTTCGATATTGTAAATGTATTTTATCCTCTTTGATTACTCATCACAAACCAAATCATGAATTGCAATTAAGCTATGAAAACTGAATCAATTATTGCATGATTCGACAGATATTCTTGCTCACCTCACTTCTTATTCAAGTGCAGAAAGCTGGCCGTTATTTTGGAAATGTCTGTATTTTAATTCACCCGAATATCTTAATTAAAATGCTACAGAAGCAATCTGGAAGTTCAAATACAGAACTTGGCCGTACTGGCATGAGTTTGAATTTTTAATGGCAATTACACGAGTTCCGAGAATTTTGATGCAATTTTGTCATTTAACTTAAGATCCGGTTCACTTATTAAAGGGATTTGCTAAATACCAATGTCAAATTGCCCCAATTGTGGCATCATATTTTATCTTTTGAGGGAAGATGAGAATGCGGGCGTCGGCCATCGGAGTTGCGTACACCGACGACACAGCATCTTACGGCACCTGGCCACGCGCGATAGGTAGCCGCTTAGGCTAGGTTAGGTTAGGTTAGGTTAGGTTAGGTTAGGATAGGTTAGGATAGGTTAGGATAGGTTAGGATAGGTTAGGATAGGTTAGGATAGGTTAGGATAGGTTAGGATAGGTTAGGATAGGTTAGGATAGGTTAGGATAGGTTAGGATAGGTTAGGATAGGTTAGGATAGGTTAGGATAGGTTAGGATAGGTTAGGTTAGGTTAGGTTAGGATAGGTTAGGTTAGGTTAGGTTAGGTTAGGTTAGGATAGGTTAGGTTAGGTTAGGATAGGTTAGGATAGGTTAGGATAGGTTAGGATAGGTTAGGATAGGTTAGGATAGGTTAGGATAGGTTAGGATAGGTTAGGATAGGTTAGGTTAGATTAGGTTAGATTAGGATAGGTTAGGATAGGTTAGGTTAGGTTAGGATAGGTTAGGATAGGTTAGGTTAGGTTAGGTTAGGATAGGTTAGGATAGGTTAGGATAGGTTAGGATAGGTTAGGATAGGTTAGGATAGGTTAGGATAGGTTAGGATAGGTTAGGATAGGTTAGGATAGGTTAGGATAGGTTAGGATAGGTTAGGATAGGTTAGGATAGGTTAGGATAGGTTAGGATAGGTTAGGATAGGTTAGGATAGGTTAGGATAGGTTAGGATAGGTTAGGTTAGGTTAGGTTAGGTTAGGTTAGGATAGGTTAGGATAGGTTAGGATAGGTTAGGATAGGTTAGGATAGGTTAGGATAGGTTAGGATAGGTTAGGTTAGGTTAGGATAGGTTAGGATAGGTTAGGATAGGTTAGGATAGGTTAGGATAGGTTAGGATAGGTTAGGATAGGTTAGGATAGGTTAGGATAGGTTAGGATAGGTTAGGATAGGTTAGGATAGGTTAGGATATGTTAGGATAGGTTAGGATAGGTTAGGATAGGTTAGGATAGGTTAGGATAGGTTAGGATAGGTTAGGATAGGTTAGGATAGGTTAGGATAGGTTAGGATAGGTTAGGATAGGTTAGGATAGGTTAGGATAGGTTAGGTTAGGTTAGGTTAGGTTAGGTTAGGTTAGGTTAGGATAGGTTAGGATAGGTTAGGATAGGTTAGGATAGGTTAGGATAGGTTAGGATAGGTTAGGATAGGTTAGGATAGGTTAGGATAGGTTAGGATAGGTTAGGATAGGTTAGGATAGGTTAGGATAGGTTAGGATAGGTTAGGATAGGTTAGGATAGGTTAGGATAGGTTAGGATAGGTTAGGTTAGGTTAGGTTAGGATAGGTTAGGTTAGGTTAGGATAGGTTAGGATAGGTTAGGATAGGTTAGGATAGGTTAGGATAGGTTAGGATAGGTTAGGATAGGTTAGGATAGGTTAGGTTAGGTTAGGTTAGGATAGGTTAGGATAGGTTAGGATAGGTTAGGATAGGTTAGGATAGGTTAGGATAGGTTAGGATAGGTTAGGATAGGTTAGGTTAGGTTAGGTTAGGTTAGGTTAGGATAGGTTAGGATAGGTTAGGATAGGTTAGGATAGGTTAGGATAGGTTAGGATAGGTTAGGATAGGTTAGGATAGGTTAGGATAGGTTAGGATAGGTTAGGATAGGTTAGGATAGGTTAGGATAGGTTAGGTTAGGTTAGGTTAGGATAGGTTAGGTTAGGTTAGGATAGGTTAGGATAGGTTAGGATAGGTTAGGATAGGTTAGGATAGGTTAGGATAGGTTAGGTTAGGTTAGGATAGGTTAGGATAGGTTAGGATAGGTTAGGATAGGTTAGGATAGGTTAGGATAGGTTAGGATAGGTTAGGATAGGTTAGGATAGGTTAGGATAGGTTAGGATAGGTTAGGTTAGGTTAGGTTAGGTTAGGTTAGGTTAGGTTAGGATAGGTTAGGATAGTTTAGGATAGGTTAGGATAGGTTATGATAGGTTAGGATAGGTTAGGATAGGTTAGGATAGGTTAGGATAGGTTAGGATAGGTTAGGATAGGTTAGGATAGGTTAGGATAGGTTAGGATAGGTTAGGATAGGTTAGGATAGGTTAGGATAGGTTAGGATAGGTTAGGATAGGTTAGGATAGGTTAGGATAGGTTAGGTTAGGATAGGTTAGGTTAGGATAGGTTAGGTTAGGATAGGTTAGGATAGGTTAGGATAGGTTAGGATAGGTTAGGATAGGTTAGGATAGGTTAGGATAGGTTAGGATAGGTTAGGATAGGTTAGGATAGGTTAGGATAGGTTAGGTTAGATTAGGTTAGATTAGGTTAGATTAGGTTAGATTAGGTTAGATTAGGTTAGATTGGGTTAGATTGGGTTAGATTAAGTTAGATTAGGTTAGATTAGGTTAGGTTAGGTTAGGATAGGTTAGATTAGGTTAGATAGGTTAGATTACGTTAGGTTAGGTTAGGTCAGGTCAGGTTAGGTTACGTTGGGTTAGGTGAGGATAGGTTAGGTTAGGCTAGGTTAGGTCAGTTTGGGGGCCTCTTTTGGATCAGGATACCGCTAATCTTAACGCCGCCTTTTGTGAGCAGCCCTTCCCGACACCTCGTTAGTTTTCTACGTCACGGGTTCCTAAAACAGTTGCCCTTACACCTTTCTTTGATTTAATGCAGGCTTGCCCGCGCGTGCTAGTTGCCCGAATGAGAAGTCCGGCGCTCCTGCGAGCTCAGGAAACTCCCCTGATCCCGCTCGCATTTTCCCTCCAAATCCAGAAACGGATGTACCACGCTGAAGAGGGGAATGTACTTGAAGATATCGATGAATGTTTGATTCATACCAAAAAATGTTCATGTTTTCTATCAAACAAGGTGGAGTTGAATTTTGTTTATTACTATTCATATGTAATTTTTTTTACTTATTTCTTGATTTCGTGTTTATTTTAATTTTTAAATTCTACCTTATAATTTTGTTTGTCTAAGGGGCAGAATATATTCAAACTGCCAAATCTTTACTTATTTTCGTTTTGAGTTATATTTAATTAAAACCTTGTTATTTGTTATGTATTTCAATATTGCAACAAATGTCAAGAAAACGGACAGATCTTTTAACACACGGGTTTGTTAAACCTCCTATCGTAAACGTTGGAAATTAATGCAATTGTTCTTTGAAGTAAATGAAGTTACGAAACCAAGACGTTTTCGAATCAAATTTTTTTTCTCTCAATTGAGAAATTCAAATTTGACCGATGCATGTTCACATTTTAATGTGTCATTTCTTTGCTTTAGCTTTAATATAGATCAAATAACTTTTAATTGAATTCTTCCAAAGTCTATCACGTGCCAGGTATCCAATGAGTCTCCACCATTCCGGAGCAATTTAACAATATTTACTTTTAAATTTCGCGCCAGTTGCTCTGAACGTACTGCCCGCGAACTGTAGAGAGCTAGATACCTTGCCCGCGACCTTGAGATGGCTACTTTAATTCAATCAACTTGGTGTCAGATCGAAACCATCACCCTTCTCGCCTGTTGGAGGCAGCGCTTAGGTCCATCTCCGGGTTTCTTTTCATGTTTGAGAGAACATCTGAGCTTCCGATTAGGCCATCTCGGCTACGCGAGTGCTGGGGTTATCCATATGGAAAGGAAGAACAAGGGGATTTCCAGGAGATATTAAGTGATTGGACATGCCTAACCTTATTGGTATTGTTGTGAATTTTCGTAGGCATTTGCAATGAAATAATTATATGAGTCGTCATGGCCAACAATATTGTTTATTACAATAACAGCTTTCGATGGCTTAGCCATCATCATCAGTTTTTTGCTGTATAGAAACTACGTTGTCGTTTTGTGGCTTTCATACAGCAAAAAACTGATGATGATGGCTAAGCCATCAAAAGTTGCTATTGTAATAAACAATATTGTTGGCAATGCCGATTCATATAATTATGTCATTCCTCACCTTGCTACGTCACAGGTTCAGGGTATATCTCCGAAATGCAACGTGCCGCCTATGCAAGTTCCTACGCCACCCGTGTAGGCCAGGACTGAAATTACCGAAGAGCAATGAAGGAGGGTGGGAACGCCTCGCCACGGGTAAAGAAGAACACTTAAATTGAACTTGAACTCGCAACTCTCCGGTCCGATATTGTTGCTGCGCGCCGGTCTTGGCTATTTCAGCCTTTCGGGTCGGCGCGAAAAAACAAAAATTATTTTAAGGGTTAGACCGTCAACTGTCAACTGACAAAGGGGCAGAAGGAGTGTTTTTAAATTCTAGTTTGTTTTTATAACAGCTTCATTACAGATTTTGGAGTGAGGAAGATATAATATTCACGTCGCCAAACAAACGGACTATCAAATAAACAATGAAAAGTTGGGGAATTGAACACTTAAATTGAAATATTGACTGAAGAAATGTTCACTAAGAATCGCCACATAACAACTATTCAAACCACCATTGGCATGAGCTCAGTCTGTACTTGAAACATTGAAAGAGTGTACAACTCTCTAAGGCATCGTCAAGACTAGGGGCATCCACTACACTTTTGGAACTTCCACTTGATATTCTTTTCCAGAAGTTATTCTTTCACTGTTTCTCACAAAAGGACTCTTACTTCGCCTATTGAAATAAAACCGAAGACAAGAAAACAAGTGTTTTCTTCGAAAGATTGTGAACAAAAACTTTATTTATACTTTACAACTCAAGAAACTTTATACTTTACCCAAGACGAACTCTTTCAGACTCAAAACTACACTCCCTCACTCAACAAACCTGTCACCATGACAACCCGTTTATCTTACATGAAATGTTTCAGTAAAGTAAAAAAATACCGCTTATGCATCAACATCTATTCTTTAATTAACTTTCTGTTTATAGTTTCTTGCAATATTCCTGGGACGTAACCAAGGTTTTGAAAATTTTTATAAAACAACATTCCTTGAAAATTAGTATTCGTTTTAACACACTCCGACTAACCCCAAACAGCCAAATGCTTCGTGAACTTAAAATCCCTAATATTATAGTTCAGTTAATGAATAGGCTTTCAAATTTTTCTCTCTCCTGCCCTCCTGTCCACGCCCTGCCTTTTTCGACCTTGGCCAATATCCTCAATAGAATTATATTACAATTCCTGAAAGATCTCTTTGAACCCCTTTGACAGGAATTAAAGTCACAAAAGTTTTCAATCTCACTTTCACCCATCTTTATACTGGCCCGAATTTTAACTTTGGTATATTTTTTAAAAGAAACCAAACTTGTTTGTACAATTGTCGAGTTAGACACTTGCGATCAATTTAGGAATATTCCACAAGACGTTATTGGAAACAAAAAAAACAAAACAACAATAAACCCTGCCGTATCTCTAGGTCGATCGGAGGGAAATTCGTTAAAAAATAAATAAACTTGGTCGGTGACGGCCTTCGTCGCAGTGGCCACCCTTCGCCCGGAAATCCGCGTCAGCCAATCGGCCGCGAAGGATGGTGGATGACTGGCGCGCGATTCGCAGAGCGCGCGGCCGCGGGCTGGGAAGGTCGCGGACGGCGGTTGGCGGCCCTGTGCACCCCCTCGCAGGGACAGCGAGGACAAGGTAAATATTATGGAAGAGACGGACTATTGCACAAGGTTATTTGCGGCAGTTTCTTTTCCCCCCAAAACCGAAAAAAACGTATTCGGAACTGAAATGGACGAACGAAGTATTGGTGAGGGATGATCAATATTGCAATAGGTACTTACATGATATTGAAAATAATAGCGTCAGAATTTAATGGACAATTATGATAATAACCCTACGCTGTCATTGGAAAGCGAATGTTAAACATTCTAAACATATTTCTCATATATTAGCGAGCGATTAGTTAAATTATCATGCACAAATTATAAACTGCTTGTGTACGTACTATAAAAAAGATTTTAATGCCGAAAGGTCAGCAACATCGTAAATGGAATCACATTTTTACTTTTATTTACATATGTAATAATATAATACAACTAATTGTGTATATTTTGTAAATGAAAATTAATATTCGTTAGGAATTAGCCTACTGAATTTTTTATCGTTGTTCAGTTACAAATCAATCGTGAAAAAAATATTTATCAAATATTATTGTGCCTTAATCTTAATACTTCTCGTTTGTGCAATAATCGGGCAGCTGTCAAATATCATAGTCGTGGTACTGATGCAATGACGATATCAAGGACCCAAGACTATTTGGGTGAGGGAATTCATGACTGTGTATGTAGCTTCTTTTGAGGTAACAATAAAGAATTTGCCGAAATTTAAGAAGAAAATCACGAGAATTTAATATGAGCACACATCTGTCAGAACGCTCTCTTAACTCCAAAAATTAAGACATTGCAACCATCTGCCTGAACGATAAATATCTCTCATGTAGACGGAAATAAATGAGAAGAAGAAGTGAACTATTTGTGGTGTAGATATACTGAGTTTTCTTTTGAGAGTGGTGGTAATTCTCTGCCTCCTGATTCGGATCACTGAACTTCCTGTTTTTTCTCTACCATTGCCTTGAACGACATTTATTTAGTGTCAAAACGAAACGTTGTTTCGTTAGTCTCATGAAAAATCTCAACTGCTGCAAGGTTTTGATACTGCATTATTTTCATTTTGTTTTATTGTTAATAAGATACATTGGGAACATTTCATCAATGTTTTAAGGCAATAATTTCCTTGAAGTATATACAGTTTCAAAGTTTTTGATAATTTAAAGAACGCGCCTATCAAAATATTATACAATTTTGTATAAAAATTACCCCAACACGAATAAAAATGTTTAGACCAGTGATATACATTATTACAAACTTGCTTAGATTCCGTAACTGTTTGAAATAAATTCCTTGAAATTATTTTTATTTAAAACAAATTGACAAGTTCTTGTTAACTACTAATAAAAATTGAAATGATAATAATTTCACTCACGTATCATGTACACAAATGCGACAGCGATGTTTCTCTTCAAATATGTTTCTTGCGCAGTACCTCGCGCTTGTTGCAAGCGACGAGCGAGGAGCTGAATTTTACTCCGCCGCGAGTGCATTTGCTAGCAACTGAAGCTTATACAAACATAACCAGTGCGCGAGAGCGGTGCAATGTGTAACATTCGTTTTCGTATCATACTTTCGTATCGTTTGCAGCCAAATGTTAATAAAACGAATGTACTCAAATAAACCAATGCTATGTAAAGAAAATTAAATGCCAGATTGAATACGAAAAAATTCTCTAAACATAAATAGAGGAGAAATAAACACACAATATTGGCTGTAAACTGAAACGTATAGATCAAGTTGGAAGATTTTTTTAAAAGTTCTTTATTGTCGACTTAACTCATTAGCAGAACCCATAATTGGGTTATATAAATATTTTTAAAGGACATTAAATTTTCGTAATCATCAAAAAATTGATTCATTATCATTTTTCTGTTTTAATAAATTTCTTTAGTAATTTATTAAATTTCTTATTTTCAATGCACTCGTTGTAATTGATCCAGACTAGTAAATACACCCCGAAACCTCTTTTTAATTTTAAAAACTGTTTTAGATACATTTGCGATTAAATGAAAAATAAATCGTAGTTTTCAAGACATACTGGACATATTGAAGAAAAAAATTGAGGTGTTTTTTAAGAAACGTTTATCGATAAATTGTATCAATTCCAAATATAAATAACGCAAAAATTACGCGTTTAAAAATAATAAACATGACCTTTTTTAAAGAGCTGGTATTTTGGAAAGATTTTGTTGCAAAAATCTGTATCTCCAGTTTTGTAATTTAGAAATGTTAACATTCTTGAGGTCGCCCGAAACGAGACTAACACCAACTTTTTATCATTCTTTCATACGTACAAGGAGAAAATAAAAATAATTCAGAGCCTTTTTTGAAAAAAAATGTTTTAAAAAATTTTAAAATTGCCTATATTTTGCCCCAAATTACGCAGACTACTTAAATTTTTGAAAAAGTGTTCATTATCTTATTTCAAGAGCTCTCTTTAACAAAAAATTTCATTTAAAAAAATCATCTTCAACATTGTAGTTATAGGAAGATTAAACTTTTGTAAAATCAGCGATTTCATCGAAAATGAGATCTGCACCATTTTCTTAAAAGTTTTTTAAGCTAACCGATGACAAAGTTTAATCAACAAACTTGGGGACATTTTGCAAAAACCTTTTACTCTTAATGTCCCCCAAGAATCAAAATATCCGTTTCGAACTTCGAGAGCTTTGAGTTCATTTAAATCGATTGAGAATTATCAGTTTTGGAGAATATCGGCTGCACGGTTTATGCGCTAGCGTTGACCACAGCCAGGCGAACAAACATGTTTTGCTGATAATCCATTTTTCTTTATCACTAAACGTGGATTCTGACAACACAACATGTTGGAGGAAGTAATTTACTATATATAGGAGCAAGGTTTATGTAGTTTTTCGTTACCAGGCCGGACAATAAGGGTTTTCTGTAAAAAAAAATTGCTGTATCTGGGGCACGGTTGTAGTACTTACGTAGTAAGGACGAGAAAGTAAAAATAATAATTGGAAGATCCAAAAGATGAATCGATAAATGAATCGCAACGGACCAACCAGCCCAATACCTGAGAAAGAAGACGAATATTTCCGTTAATTTTTCTTTCAATTAAATAATTAAGAGCAGCCAAATTCCCTTTGACGCGGGGGTGCGCCATACATCTCCCCGCCGCTGGAGTGGGGCATCTTCGCCTTCTTCTCTTTTGCTTCTTCTGCGCCTCGTGCCTTATTTCTTCCTCACCGCGGCCGAACTGTGAATACTGCGCCCCTTGGAGAAATCATGCACCTATTTTATTTACCGCGACGTCCAGGAATCCTGGCACCTCGAGAACCGTAAATTAAATTGCGACAGCCGACGCGCCGGAAAATGCAGCGGGCGGCGACGGAGGCGAGCGGGAACGGAGGGCAAGGCCCGAAGCTGCGGAAACGCCGGGTTGCAAAGAACCGGCAAATTCCGAAGCGGTTGCAGAGACGGAGGCGGAGAAAAGATTGGTGTCGCCAAGAACTGGGAAGTCACTTGGGATTGACAGTGAATGTAGTAGATGTTAAGGGAGCGAGACTGAAAAGGACAATGTCTGTTTTGCAAACGATAGGGGTCATGCGTTGGCAGACTTTCTGGTAGAGGAGTGACAGCAAATAAAGAGAATTCTCACAAAATAAGACGATGACAACAATTGTAGTGGTGAGTTCATAAAAAGGTAGGGATTGTGACGATGGCAACGAGGTGCATAGGAGACAAGAACGACGATGAGTAGAAGAACTGTGGAGCTTTGAGGGAGGGCAAATAAAAAGCAAACACTCAAAGATGGCTGGCATAAACGAGGAAAAGGAGGAGATAGAAACAAGGACATTCCTGGAAATATACGTATTGCGGATCCGGTTCCTAGTGTTAAAAATCGTGATATTTGTGACGAAAACTCTGAGGCACTATGACGAAAACTATGAGGCAAACTATGAGGCACTATGATGGAGCAAAGGGAAAATGGATGGTCTGAGAAATGATACAAAGAGAGCGAGAACGAACTAGGGAATCATTATACAGTTAAAAATTCGAAAATTCCAAAACCATTCTTTCAAAAGGATCATTAAATGGCAGTTGAAGCATACAAAAGAAAAGAGGGAAAGCTGACCCCTTCCCATTTCCTCTTCCCTTTAGATTACGTAAAGCGCATGTGGCAGAAGGCGCGGCGGAGCAGGACCGAGCCACTAGAACGATGCAGAAACCACAGAAAACGCTGCACCCCACGAGGTCACCCGGCGTGGGGGGGGGGGGCACGTGTAGCCAGGAGGGTGGAGGAGGGGCGCTCACGGAAGAGCGCGCGGGTTCGACTCTCGTGACTGGCCGGCGCGGCGGCCCGCTCCGGGCTTGTAGGCGGCCTCTCGGCCCCATCCGTCACGTTGCGCGCCCTGAATGCAGCAGGCAGCGCCTCCTTTTTCGAAGTCATTGTGCGCGGCCGGCCGGGCGAGCCGCCCGCTCCAAAATGTCGAAATTCCGGTTCGTTCGCCTCCCTATTCAGCGAGCTGCAAGAAAATGCGGAGGGATATCGATTCCGGAAATCTTTCGGCCGGCGCAGCCTGCAACAAGTACGTAACAGTCGCTACGTCGTGGACTTGGCTTACCACAGATTATGTGAAGAATGTCCTGTGAGATTTTTTGAGGTAAATGCCGGGAAACAAAATATGCACCTCTCGGTCACAGGGAAATTAAATTAATTTTGTAAGCAATTTAATCTTCAAGAACTTAATAGATAGAACTTAATTAAGATTTATCTATGATTTAATTCACAAATTTAAAAATTTAAAAACATTTGTTAGTCGGTAACAAGGTCACAACTTAGTATCCTTAACGTCTGCGGAATCCATTTCCGAGCATAAACGCGACCAAAAAGCTGACAGGGTGGTGTCAATTATACAAATATCTATGTATCTTGAAAAAATAGATCATAATTTCGATTATCACAAGATAGAAATATTGACAAATAATCACAAAAATGTACTCTTGTAGGCGGCTTTGAGTACATGAAAACCATTAAAAAATATAATAGGCACCCAGGATTTTATTAATACAGAGGAAACCCACGATTTTTTGCTGAAGGGAAACATACGTAGATCCAGCCGACGTGGTATTTTCTTGTATAGAATTTTTAATTTATGTTCATTGCAGGTAGTTGTTGATAATGTATGAATTAAAATTATAATAAATAATTCAATGTATAAAGTTTTAAAAAATTATAAATATTAATACTCAGACACAAATAAAAGTACATTTTATGTTCATCAATAAAATACTATTAATATCGTAGAATTCGGTCAGACCGACCAAAACTGTAAACGCATTTCCAATTTCTACCGTACGGTCGTAAATCTACAAAGGGTAAAAATAAATTTATAAGAAATCATGAAGTCGGATGGACACGGCTATACTTATAGTTCTCCCTCCATGGGAGAAAAGTCCTGGGTGCGCCCCTTAAACATTTGATTTGATAATACCCTTGCTATTTTGTGAAGAATTCTAATTTTGAGAAGCAAACATTGAGAAAAACAATTACAGAAATAATTCGCTTGGCCACTATTCAACCAGCGCCTAACAGAATACTAAAAGTGCCTTGTACCCGAAATGCGAAATCGACGACCTTTGGTTCAATGGCTTCTCACGTGGAGGTACTGTCACGTTACGCTACAAGAATAACAAATGAGCTTAAAAGCCGTGCCCTGATCATGGAGGATGAGTCTGTAAGTTGCCTGCGTTGGCGGAGAGAGTTCGCATCACGTGTTATGAAGACGGCGAATGAACTTTCCGCTGAATTCCGAGAAGAACTGATGGGAAATTCGATTGCAAGGCTTTTTCTTATGCTTTTTTCTTGGGTCAAGTTTTGTAGATGTCATACTACGTTACAAAAATTTAATTTCATAACGATTTTACACTAATAATTAACAATTGGAATATTATTATCGTCAAGTACGATTTCTTTTTCACATCTCAATGAAAGAGCAATAATGATTATTTCGTGAATACGTAGTTATCACATAAGTTAAGAATACGTATTAAGTGCACTTGTAAAAGTAAATATTCGCATTTGTACTTGCTATTCAATCACGCAGTTAATAGCGCACTATATGTTTGATTAATAATAATTGATTATTTATTATCAACGAAGAACCAAATACCTTGAACAATTTCTCGATCTCTAGTATTCTCGAAAAGGGGACTGGCTTGCTTGGGCCAGGACATCAACTGCTGTCACTGCCCGGGAGTGTCATAGACCGGGAGATTCTAGGACTCGAGTCCTGACGGTTGCAATATTTTCGACACTAGATAGGTACGTAGCTAGGTCGAATTCAGCCGCCACCTCGAGAAGACGTCTAGCAGTCGGCTCCCCTGACCGGAAGTTTTCCACACTAAGCGAATGCCGGAGGACATCCCTAAGAGACGGACCACGGACCGCGCGAGTTCTTTTCTTCCTCTTCCCTGTATTATCCTTACCCCTTACTTACACCCACTTACACTTACATGCACTACACTGTCACACATGCTGGGAGACCAACGGGAACGAAGAGCTTGTGCTGGACCGGCGCCCCGCTGGGTGGAGATACCTAGTTGGGGAAACAACCGCTGGCCGCCGTGTAGGTCGGCGCCGGATCTCGCCTTCATTGGAAGATCACCGTTACCTCCTGCGGTAGAATCATGCACCACACTCATGCACTAATGACCTAAAGAATTTTACACGGCCGGAGACACTAATCAATCAATCAATTGAAAAGGGCGCGGAGGGTTTCCTGGCTAAGTGTGTTCTGTAGGAGCTAGAAGTCACAGAGAAACAAAAAATAAATAAAATTAAATTACACAACTGCAATACTTTATACCTCAAGGAAATAAATTATCAGAAACTTAGGAAAGCCATATTTACGCGAAAAGACAGGATTAAGTAATTGTTAGGTATTTGAATAGACAGTAAATATAATTTTTTGAAAATATTTTTCAGTTAAATCAATCATTTTATAATTGTCATGGCAGATTTTCCTATCGAGACAGTTAACAATAGTGGGAAATGAACTACCTCACTTGTCAATTAATTGAAAAATTAACTTCCCGTTCCCTTCGAATTCACTCGTGTCATTAATAGGACTCTTCACGCACAACCTAATCATCTCCATCCATACAACTATCAAAATTTATTACTAATGTCACAGCGTCGGATCCTTCAAACGACAATAGCAATGAAGTGAAAATAAATTCAAACATCTTGAATGCTTTTGGAACAATATTAAGACGTTTCTTCCTGAGTTAACTTCAAAAGATTAGTGTGCCATGAAATTTATGTGAAAAATGTACGATTCGAAATCTTGGAAGGCGAACATGTCAAATGAAGCCGTAAATACAATTTAAGATATTTGTCAATAATTTGTTGCAATTCACATCTTTTCAACAGTTCATTAGAAACACGCTTCTAGTTATCCAGCATAGGTCACAATATTGGAGAAATACATGGTATTTTGAAGTATTTTTCTAAAAATATAGTTGTCTTGTATAAATTAGAAAATTGCAAAACAATAATGTTGCTGTTGAAAAGACAACGTTAAACTACGTTTTCCAGCTAGATCAGGAGGGCACTAGGATGTTTATACACGAAGGGGGCCACTCTCGGAGAGATAGAGGACCGCTGCTCTACTGAACTAATAACACCAATTAGTTATTATTTTACTGAAATTTAGGGCATGGATACAAAATCTATTCCTAAAAGTTATAGTAGAACATAAAGCGAATTACGAAATCTGGCAGAAACTGTACGGTAAACGGAAGTCACTGAGTGTATACTGTTACAAAATATGTCCAAAGTTTACGCAGCATCGTGCTGGTAACACTGAAAGCAGTAAATAAGAATGCGCTATGAAATCAAATGTAGTCATGTAATTGACAACATGCTATGTGTTGACAAGTCGCGCGAGACTTGAATGAATTGATTTCACGGAATACCTGATAATTCAAATCTGGAAATTTTGTTCTCAGGAAGGATAATTACTCCCGGAACCGATTTATATTTTGAGAATAAATGGGTTGTGAATTGCTCAGAATACTTGTCCATATTCATGAATTATGCTGTGTGTTTCGTTATGAATTATGTTGTAGCGTGTATTCATAGTACGAAACAAGAAGTGTTTTGCGAATCACTGAATGTTGTTTACATCTTCAGTGCTATTACACATTATCACACCCATATAATTAAACAAATTATCGCACCCATAACATTAAAGAACAGACGTCACGATAGAGGTTAACGACTGAATCTAACATTTGAAGCCTCACATATTGTTGTTTCAAATTATCTGATAATGTTCAAAGAATAAGATAAGGAATATTTATATCTACACTGAAATAATCATGATTCTTGAAGAACGCGAAAACCACTGTATAATAAAAAATACAAAGAATGGGATATTATATACGATGCTCCAACACTATCTACATATCCTACGTCAAGAAACTGTGAAAATTGTGACGTTTATCACATCGCATCCACTACGTAATAAAAAAAACACTGTATAATAAAAATACAAAGAATGGGATATTATATACGACACTCCAAAACCATCTACATATCCTCCGTCGAGAAACTGTGAAAATGGCGACGTTTTTCAGATCGCTTCCACCGCGCACGCAACAGACATTACGCTCCCGCAAATTAAGGTAGCGCTCCTTAACTCCGCGAGGCATCACCACAGGCGAACTCCAACGGCCGGCTGCGTGCGGAAGGCAGATCGCTAATGACAGCGCGCTTGCGGGCGACGCGGTGGGCTATGTTGGCTTCGGCGCGGCGCAGGCGGTGCATTTTCAGGGCCCGCTCAAGCAACGCTGAGCTGAGGCAGAGGTCGTCAACCCACTTGCGTTCGCGTACTGACGCGTAGAACCGAGTTGTTGGGAGAGTGCTCTCCCCATTTGATGTGAAGAAACTGGTGATGGTAACTGTTAAACACGTTCATTTTACTAAACATGAAATATGGTATTACTTTTGGAATTGGTTAGTAACGTGTAATTATTGATGTTGTGGTATGATTGGTAAAGTTCTGTAGCAGAAGCAAAAATACTGCCAAGTAACGTCTTTGTTTTTTGCTAGTTATTTGATTCTTTATGGACATAACATTCCCTCAGACAATGTCGGTTACAACTTTCCCGCATTTACAAACTTCAAATCTGAGGTATTTCTGTGTAGGCAAGCAAAAATATAAATTTATTATTATTATTATTATTATTATTATTATTATTATTATTAAATAATATTTATTTTTTCAGTACTAGCAAATGTAGTACATTAATATATTTACATGGATAAGTTATTTCAAGATGTCAATTACGAAATTAAGTAGACTCGTACCACTGTAGGTGAGATGGGTTTTGATTTTTCACGCTGCTCTAGCCTCCTTGGAAGCCTCGTAAATTCAATGGAAGAAATTAAGGCGGTCCCAGTCCCAGTCCAATTACATCCTCAAACCGATAAATGCAGACGTTCCAGTATATTACATAAACTACCACGTCCCAATACAAAGAATGTAAGCGTGCAATGTACAGAAAGCATATGCCGTTGTTGGATTCTTTATTATGATTTCAGTAGGTATAAGATATACGTACCTAGTTGGATAAGTGATTTAATGAATAGACGATTTTAACAATGTATGATGATGTAACAATGATGGAGGAAGGCGAAGCAGGAGAACCCCGAGCAAACCCGCCGCGAACCCGCTTTGTCCACCCCAAATTCCACATCACATTGATTTAAAGCCCGGAACCCAGTGGTAGAAAGCTAGCGCGCTGGACACTATTCTACGGTATTTCAATGGGGGCAGGAAGAAAAAAATTGGCAAAAAAATGCCAACGTTCGATGAGCGGGAGCTGTGGTCAGACCGCTTTCCCACCACCTGTGAGTACCGAGGTTCACAACCCGATCTATCCACGTGGAATTTGTGGTGACGTAGCAGATTGACGGCAGGTTTTTTAAGGGACTTCCTGTTTTCCCTCGCTTCTTATTCCATCATTATTCCATTCTCATTGAAATCATATGATTAATTGTCCAGCCGTGTACTGCCCGCGTGTTTCGGCGATACGCGAGCCAGCGGGTCACGCGAGTCAACCCACGTATCGTATGGATGATCTTCTCATCGTTTTCGTCCGCAAAGTCCGGACCCGGTAAATAAACCGCGAGCCCTGCGCGCCGTGCGCCGCCGCTCATGCGGGTGGGGGGGGGGGGAGCGGGGGGCGGCGGCGCGCGGCGGTGGTCGCCGGTGGCGGCCGAGCGCAGCCACTGTGTCCGGCGGTCGCCCGGCCCGCTCGCCCGCCCGCCCCCGCGCCCCGCGCCTCGCGCCGCGCCCCAAATGGCCAGCGATGCATTGCGGTGGAATTCGCTACGCAGCCGCGATGGAACGGCCCCCGCCGGCGGCGGCGGCGGCGGCGGCGGCGGCGGTGGCGGTGGCGGCGGCGGCGGCGGCGGCGGCGGCGGCAGCGGCGATGGCGGTGGCGGCGGTGGTCGCGGTGGTGGCGGTGGCGGCGGTGGTCGCGGTGGTGGCGGTGGCGGTGGCGGTGGCGGTGGCGGTGGCGGTGGCGGTGGCGGTGGCGGTGGCGGTGGCGGTGGCGGCGGCGGTGGCGGTGGCGGCGGCGGTGGCGGCGGCGGTGGCGGCGGCGATGGCGGTGGCGGCGGCGGTGGCGGCGGCGATGGCGGCGGCGGCGGCGGCGGTGGTAGGTGAACACGTTGGAAATAGGCTGGTGATTGTTCGGAAGGCCGTGGAGACGGCAGGGAAGTGGCGATGGATTTGGAGAGAAATGAAAATGATGTTAAGTACCTGTCAGTGGAATTGGTGGAGTAGCTGAGTGGTGGTATGTGGTGCAGAAGTTGGCGCGTGCAGGGATGTAGTGGTTGAGGGTGGCGAAGGAGAAGTAGAAGGCAAAGGCGACGTTACAGGCGGCGTCAGAGGGGTCTAACGGTGATGGGCGATGCCGATGACGTCAGTTAGGGTAGCAGTTGCTCCGGCAGAGGTGGCAGTGGTATCGGAGAGGCTGCTGTTGGAGACGATGGTGGGAATGACTTGAGTGGTACTGCCAGAGGGAGTTCGAACGGCACAGGCGGTAATAGTGAATTGAATTGAAGCCTTATTTTACGTGGCGAGACTCAGGCCATGAGGCCTGCTCTTCCGTCTGAACACGCAAATTTCGCTACGCTCCTTTCACCAACTAGCAGAGAAAGGAGGTATTGGGCGAGAAACAGGCGATTTCAATTTAGCTAGACGCGTCATTTAGGCTTGAGGATCTTTTACATGCAAGTAAATCTACTAACACGGGACAGCCGGATTTACTTCCCCTCCGAAGGAAGGAGTACGAAGGATTTTTTCGCCCTTAAAAATCCACTAGTGATAGAGGTGTTAGCGATGGTGGTGGCTGTGATGGTGGAGAAGGCAGCGGTGGTGGCAGCGCCGGTGGGGGTGAAGGCAACGGTGGCTGGGGGCGGGGACGACGATGGCAGTGGTTGCGATGTCGGCGCCGCGACGGCGCGCCGTCCGCCCGAGCGACGGCCGTGGAACCCGCAATACCGCGCCGCTCCATCCGCGCCGCGGCAACGGCGAGCGCTTGTACCCGCCAGCCGCCGATCCGAGCTGTCAACTCGGCTGCCGGCAGGCTCCATTGGTCACGCGCGTGCGTCGCTCTCGTTTCGTGAGCGGCGGAGCGCGAACGGCGGCGGCGGTGGCGGTGGCGGTGGCGGCGGCGAGGAGCTGGCACACCGCTCCGCTTTACACTACTCCGCTCCGCTCCGCACCGCTCACGCCTCCCCGGCGTTTTTGCAGGCGACGCTTGCGGTGCGGCGACGGCGGCGGTGACGAAGGTGGAGGTGGTGGCTGGGGTGGAGGCGGAGGCGGAGGGGGAGGCGGAGGTGAAGGCGGTGGTGGTGGCGGAGGCGGAGGTGGCGGCGGAAGTGGAGGCAAAAGAGGAGGTGGAGGCGGCGGTAGCGGCGACGATGGCGCTGGCGGCCGAAGAGGCAGAGGCCGAGGCCGAGGCGGAGGTGGAGGCGGAGGTGGAGGCGGCGGCAGAGGTGGCGGCGGCGGCGGCGGCGATGGTGGAGGCGGTGGCAGTGGTGGAGGCGGAGGCGGAGGCGGAGGCGGAGGCAGTGGTGAAGGCGGCGGCGGAGGCGGAGGCGGCGGCGGCGATGGTGGAGGCGGAGACGGAGGCGGAGGCGGGACAGAGGCGGAGGCGGGGCAGAGGCGGAGGCGGGGCAGAGGCGGAGGCGGGGCAGAGGCGGAGGCGGGGCAGAGGCGGAGGCGGGGCAGAGGCGGAGGCGGGGCAGAGGCGGGGCGGCTCGGCGGGTTGGTGGGTTGGCGGGTTGGCGGCGCATTGTAAGCCCTTCCCGTTTCCCTCGCCTTGGACTAGAATCGATCGATTCTCGGGGGAAGTAGGAAGGAGTATTTTCGGTTCGTCACGCTTCGAGGGGTTTTCGTGAGGCTCGAATGACACGCCCCCACAACTTTTGCGGAATTCGCACAGTGAATGATTCAGGGCGATTGGAAAAGTCTGCGATTTGAATGTTGGCCGAGTGATACATTTTTATTCCTTTGGATCGCACACGAGTTCAAACTACTAGAGGTACTTTCTACACTTAACGCTTTATTCTTCAAGGAAATTAATTAAGTGTTTATTAATATATCACTTCCAAATCTGGTATAATCTTCTTTGTGCCCCAGCGAATTATAGACTGGCAACCCTCCACAAATGACAACATGTATTTACCACTTCCGTAACTAATATTGGCTAAAAGCCATGTGGTTACACCGCTTACCTACTACCTCTGGGCACCGAGGTTCACATCTCGATCAATCCATGTGGATTTTGTGGTGACGAAGCAGATTGACGGCAGGTTTTCTGATGTATTTCCTGATTTCTTTCCCTTCTTATTCCACCATAATTCAAATCATATCAATCATTGCCCAACCGTTTATTTCAAATACAGTCGAAAAATGTACCAAGAATCGTTATAAATATCAAGGAATGTTCAATTATTGATGAATATTGAGGTCATTTCTCGCATAATATATATTTATTAACTATTACTATTTGGTGAGCGAAATGGTTTCGTGCACTGGTGTGCAAGGAACATACGGTACTATACTTCCCAATTTCATTTCTTTAGATTAGTGCCATCTTAAAAGAGTGTAGAAGAGAATTTTGATTGACTGTATGATCCATTTTCGTGGTGTTTTTAAATCAGGATATCATTAAAATTATGAAAATTATTTGCAAAGTGTCTCAAAATAAACAATCTTTTAATGACGATATAAGTTCTATGAACTAACTTTAATAAACCCATTCCAATAGAAACTTGTTACCCATAAGAATCATTTATTAAATAACTCTATTCCCAATTCTGTTCCTTGTAGATGCGGAGATAAGTTGTTTCTCAGATGCTCAAATACTTCAAAACTCCAAATAAATTGGAGTTTGACAATATAATTTAAGGAAAGAGTGATTAAGAGATTTAAATGTCTCGGCGAGTTCTTGTCGTCGCGTATAATTAATGGTTTATCAGTGGGTTTACAGGGATTTATCTTTCATACGTTCTGAACGCAAAATCCTGTCTTCACTGTATTATTGCAATGTGAGTAAAAGAATTGTCTTCAAAACTGAAGGTGAACGAACGAACGAACATGTTTATGGATTTACGCATTTTTACCAGTTTTTTCTAATGTGTTAAAATGGTTATTTTTCATTGCAATGCCATAAAAATAGGTTTTTTTCATACAATTCATGAAATTTTGAACATATTTACTTTAACCAATTAGAAATTTGTGTTGTCCTATAAATAGGACAGCGGGAAAAATAATATCATTAAGCATGTCAAGTTTTCATATCATAAAAAATTGTTTTTATATTAAAATTACTTTCAAATGTTCATTTATTTATTTTCTTGAAATGATGTGCGATATTAATTTTTTGGGGTCAAAGGAAATTTCTAATGGAACATTCCGGTACAAAAGACTCACAAACAATTTATAATAGTTGGAATTTGTTGGCCTGGTTGGTGGCGGGGCTTGGGTTAGGGTTACCGCGAGGCTCCCACCCCCACTTTAAAATGGCTACATCTTCATTATTTTTGGTACAAACAAAAATCCTGGTGGAAATATCTGGGAAAGACGGTTTACGATGGTTCCAATTTTTACGGTGGTGGCGGTGCCAGCGTAAAGTTACAAATACCGTTACTGCCACATTATAATTGATGTATCTTAATTAATTTCTTTGGTTCAAACAAAAATTCTGGTGCAACAGTTCGGTACAAACGATTTAGAATTATTCCAAATTTTCTTACTAAGGTGGCAGGGCCATTGTGGTGTTGGTAACACCATGATTGAAAGTGCTCTATCTCGTAAGTGGTTTTGTACAAACAAATGTTATTGTAGAACAAATAGGTAAAAACGAGGTACAAATGAGTAGTAATGGTTTTAGTGGTATTCGCTGGTGGCGGTGCCAACATCACGTGCATCCGGTTGTTCTGCGAATTAACTCGAGACATATATACTAGAGACCTATCTCTGGTATCAATATGTCTCTCTCAGACAATAATAGTTCACGTTTGCATTTAGTAATCGAAATAATGGGCAAGAAATTTGTTAGGAATGTTTTCAAGTATGACGTCGCCATTGATACTGGTTTTTACCACTGTCATATTTAGAGGATACCTAATTTTTCTTGGCAATTACTTGTAGATGAAATAAAAATATTGGTAAATAAATAGTAACATATTCGAAAACTACAGTAATTGATACTTGATTCATCATTTAAATGACAAAATGCTTTGATTTTTCATTTTATTGAGTTCTATAAAAGCGTACTATGGGTAAGAAAAAACGGAAAATTCAGAAATAATTATTTAGTAAGTGTGCTAAAAATATTCAATCAATTATAATTTAGTAAAAAGATAAAACTGTTTAAAAGAGTATACATTGACAATTGATGAAAAATGATCAAAATTAGGAGAAGCACAAAATTCAAAGTGCACTGTCATGTAAATAGGACAGTGGTAAAAATGGGTTAAGCGTATAAAAAACATAAAAATGACAGCATAATGGCAGCACAGGTGGTGTTGAATTTCTATATATTTACCTTGATCTACAAATTTGAGTTCAATGGAGGCAAAAAGCATCTGTTTCAGTTCGTCATGCTCTGAAAATTTTTCCGACTAGTTTTCTCTTAAGATTGATTTTCGTACTTGTACACCGTATACAAGAGTGAGATTAAGATCGAACACTATTTTTTTTAAAAGATTTCATGTATTTTAGACCCGACAACTTTTGTGACTCAGTTGTAAACTGAATTAACAAATATTATATTTAGGCCTATGTGATTCTCAGTGCTGCACATTTTCTAGCTAGTGACTTTCTAATATCTGGCTTTCGTAATTTAAACAAACATTTGAGATTTCGTTACTCATTTTCTAAAAAGTATTACTTTTGAATTTGAGAAATAACAAATAAGTCCTGTGCTTACGTTCGTTTGTGTCCTGTTCGGTCAATACGCATATTAAAATGTTTTCTTATTATAAGATGCATTTATAAAATATGGTTATTCTATTTATTGTTCCACTAATCCATACTGATATTGTATTAAATCTTATTATCATTTTTTTGGTATTATAGAACCTATATTTTTCTAAGTTAACTTCTTCATAAAATGTTCACGTATTTTCGATCTTGTTATTTGTACCACTAACACAGGTACAAAAATAAAATTAAAAATACAATTATTGAAGGGTATTGTTTTGTTATGTTGGAGACAATATAGAACAAATTTTATTTGGATTAATTATAAAGTAGACAATGCTACGATATGTTTAACGGACGACATATTTCTCGAAGCCTATCCCAAATATTGTCATCTCTCAATATAAAATATTAAGCAAGAAAAGAAACCCTTTTAGTTTGTCTCTAATTAATTCTTTTTGTGTTGATTGTAATGAACTGTCAATGAACAGCGACTTACTTCAGAAAAGATTTCTCAATACATCTGTAAGCAGACACTTACGACATGTGTTTGTTTCGAGCCCCATGGAGGTAATTCCCCATGTATCCCCACTTACTGAACCTCTACATTACCCATTCACTTCTTTTAAGCTATGGTGCAATTTTCGGCAGCGTTTTAGTTAACACTCTATTCAACATTAATACATATGGTGTTCCCGCGGAATTGCATAAAATGATGAAGCGGAGGAAATGAAATGCTGAAGCCTCTGCAGCACCATCCTCTCCCCGCCTCCCCCCCCGCATCTCATCTCGCGTAGTTCACAGTCGCTAACCGGTTCCTCCCGGCCACATGTTGCTCCCCCGCCGTTATTACAGGAAACACTTATTAAGAAGCGGACTGCCGGCGCCGGGGCCGAGGACGGGAGCGTGCTTCATAACTTACTTGCTGAAGGTGCCCGCGAGCGCAGACACTTCCTCGGTGCCTTGACAATGGAGCGAGGAGCCCTCGGGCGGACTTACTCATACTGACAAGTGGCAGGCAAGAAGACCGTTTCAACCGTACAAGCAGCCGTGTGTTTTTTCAGGTCTGGAACGTAAATTACGTTCTAGTACCAATTAGTTTGCACTTGTAATGGCTATTATTTAGTTGAAATTTATTTTTACAGTATCAATTCTACTAGTATCAATATACTGCGCCAATTGGCATTTAAAGAAAATCTGTTTTGTAACTCATATTCTAAAAGATAAAAGGAGATGTTTATTAGTTGTGAATTATTATTCATGTATGCGGTAAAAATAAAATAACGAGCAGGAAAGAGAGAGAGAGAGAGAGAGAGAGAGAGAGAGAGAGAGAGAGAGAAGTAAATTGAATATCAGTGTATTCAAATTAAATGTCTTTAAATAGCTGACGACGTTGAAATAGGAATTACATCGAAATTTACATAAAACAGACCGACCACTTTAGCCACTCATTCTTTCGTGGTATTTTTGTAGGTTTTTCTACGAAGATGAGTGATTACTCGATGCGCAGAGATGAAAGAAAAACAGAGGAAGAGTAAATTCGAAATAATGAATTAGTGACGTAAAGAATGTAGAACACATAAATCGTCAAACAAAATACTCACATCGGACGAGAAAATGGAGAGACTCGGTGCTTTTTTATAGTAAAAAATTTAAACAGATCTTCAATGTTTGATTGCAAAAACATCCAACCGTAAAGAATTTTATGTATTACGAGATTATGACCTGAAGTATTCATTTAGGTCTAAAACGTAATTTGAAATGCACTACGACACCACAACACTTATACAGTGTTACACGAGTGCATGAAATTGAGGGTTCCATCTGTTTTCCACATTAGTTTGATATTAGTAGCGTTCTGTGTACGGAGTTCTTGGCACGATTGAAATTAAACTGGAAATAAGTATATACACTTTTGCAATAATATAGGGATAAAACTCATACAAAGCTATTCACCTGCCGAAGAGACTCTAGTTATGTGTGCATTCATTGAAAGAGATGTCTTTGTTTTCGTTACGGTTTGAATACAAGAATACAAAGAAATTACTTGTGAATGAAAGTACAGAAATAAGTGACTAGCCAATAATTTACATTGAGCGATGCACTGCCTACACAAGATTTCCACCAAGGATTTTTGCAAGGTTTCTACCTTACATAATTACGTTGTTTACTTTTGAAATAAGACTGCTTCTTAAAATTGATGATAATGAGTGGCTTATTCCGTTCTTGACAGTGGGCGAGAGAAGTCTTACGTCGTTATGCCGTCCACGTTCCTGGGCACATGATCACACTTGCGGTTCGCCATTGCCTTCCATTGCATAAATGATGGTAGATTTGAATGATTACGAGGAATGAATGATCATGGATGGGTTGATGTTTAAATATGTGATGGATGAAAAGTATTCCATGCCTCAATTGCACGATGAAAACTCCTACACCGGCAGCGATCGGCTCCGCAAGCATTGGCGATAATCTAAGCTCGTGCGCCACCAAGTAGGCATTCCTAAATCACATTCGTATATTAAAAATAAAGGAGAAAACGGCATGTCAGATATGAGAATTGAATAATATTGTCGGTAAGAATATCGAAGGATTGATAGGCATCGAAAAGATAAAGAATTTGGCAAGGGAGACTATGTTTCACACAGATATTTTAATATATTACTATAATACGTTTTTCCGTGAATTCTCATACGAGTGTGATGTATGGTACGAGTGTGGATACGAGTATGGAAGTGCTTTAATCGGTGGGATTGAGAATAACAAGTTAAGCCCCACCACCCTCAGGAAGTTTTCCGCTATTCGTTAATGTATCTCGAATTGCCTAAAGTACTTGTTTCGAAGTTCATTTACAAGCAAATAAATACTGTGACCAAAATTGAGTCTTCCAGTGGTTGGCGTGGCTTATCTTGTTACTGCTCAAAATGCATCAATTACATCGATTTCTCAAAATTGGAGCATTTTTTACGAAAGTAATTTATCCCCCTGAGGCGCAAGAGCCCTCCGTGGGTCCAGGTCTGCGGTGGACCACAGCGTGGAGTCATTGCTCTAGAAACCCCTGCTCAGGAGAGCGCAGGAAGCCACCGCTTGCGGGGGGGCGCGGCGGGGCGCGGCGGGGCGCGGCGGGGCGCGGCGGGGCGCGGCGGGGCGGAGCGGAACGGAGCAGGGCGGGGCGGGGCGGAGCAGGGCGGGGCGGAGCAGGGCGGGGCGGAGCAGGGCGGGGAGTGGCGGGGAGGAGCAGAGAGGGGAGGGACGGGGCAGAGCGGAGCGGGGCGTAGCGGGGCCTAGCGGGGCGTAACGGGCGGTGCGAGGCGGGGTAGAGGGGGCGGAGCGGGTCGGGGAGAGGAGGGGCAGAGCGGAGCAGGGTGCGGCAGGGCGGTGCGGAGCGGAGCGGAGCGGGGCGGGGCGGGGCGGGACGGGTTGAAGCGGAGCGGGGCGGGGCGGGACGGGTTGAAGCGGGGCGGGGCGGGGCGGGACGGGTTGAAGCGGGGCGTAGCGGGGCGGGTTGAAGCGGGGCGTAGCGGGGCGGGGCGGGGCGGGGCGGGACGGGGCGGGGCGGGACGGGGAGGGACGGGGCGGGGCGGGGCGGCGAGGGACGTCGCGGCGCCGCGACACCTGAGCTCCTCCGACGCCTGACACCACCTGGAGGCCACACGTGACGTAACCATCGGCAGCAACAGTGACTGCGTCGCTGCCACCAGCAGCATTTTACGTAAGTGTGAGGCGAGGGCCGCCTCAGTGCCTGAGCCGTGGCGTAGCGAAGACTCATTATTTCATTTTCGGACGCGACAACGTAGAAAAGCATACGTCCCGTAATTCTAGTGCAGGTCATCCTGCGCTTCTGAGATATGAAATCCGACGACGACCTCCACGTCGGCTTGCAGGTATCTTCGCCTGCAAGACATCGCCTAGCTCTAAGCTCCCGACATGTGTGACTGGCAGAGGTGGTTCTCGGCATCAGATGTTTCTGCTGTGCTTCTGACCGGGAGGTTCGGGGGTTCGAGTCGCGACGGTGGTGTTCAGTCGCTGTCTGGAGGAGAATTACAGCGAACGGCTGCTCTGATCGTCAGTTTTCCCTTGTTTCTCCCATCCATTCCAGGTGAATGACAGAAGTGCACTAACACATATGTCACTGACTGCGCGCGATCTTTCCTTCCAATTCCTTGTCCTACCCTAACCCCTTACTTACACACGCTTACACTTACATACACTACACTACCACATATACCGGTAGACCGATTCGAAGCTTAGGACTGTGCCCCGCTGATGGAAGACACCTGGTTAGGGAAAACCCTGCTAGCTAACGGCAGATCGGCGAAGGGTCTCCCCACCCAGTGGGAAATCACCACCCCTCCTGAGGAAAAAACATGCACTACATTTACGGAAGTAATGACCTTAGCAGTTGACGCACTCGGAAAAACGTACCATCCAACATTCAACCGACAAGAGTAAGGAAGAAATGATCGCGCGCGGCCCGTGGCCCGTTTGTTAGGATTCTGCTGTGGAATTCCCTGGTATTGATCGGTGTAGCAGAGACAGGGGGAAGAGAGGGCGTGCTGCATTGTTAGGGGAGGCCTCGAGCCGAGTGGTAATAAAAAAGCAAGAAAGCAGAAAGAACGAAAAGAAAAAGAAAGAGAAAAGAAAAAGGTAAGTCCGCTTGATCAACGGAACCTACCTTCTGCTCATTAGCGAAACCTGGCTCTAATTGTTTAGCTCAACTTACCTCGAACTGATCAGCGCATCCTGTCTCCAACCGATAAGTACAAACTGGCTTCGTCTGACCAGCTCATCCTGCCGTCGAGTCAGATTGACTTGCGACTTTTCCGTGCCACCTGGCTCCGATTGATCAAAGCATCTTGTTTCAAAGTAGGCAGTGAATCTTATCGCCAACTGCCAGACGCAAAAAAAAAAAAAATCGAGTAGCTATAGTAACCGGATGTTTTCCGGAGAATTGTTTATCACTATCATCTATTAGACAGGAAAAGTAATGCACTGTATCTAAACCTCACTTTGTCCCGCCTTGAGAACGTCCCGCTTTGCTCTGCTTTGACACGTGTCGTCTCGGTCCCGCTGCACACACACCTCCGCATTCCGCCCATTCCCGATTCACCCTGTTGTGTTTGAATTAATCACAGTTATTACCGCCTTCTTTGCTAAGAACTGCAAGCATTTAATACATTTATATGTATTTCCGGAAACATCCAGTAACAAGCCCCTCTTTCACGTGTTAAGAGGATGCATTCAAAAAACTTCTTAATGGTTACATACATCATAACAGAAAACAACATTCCAAATTCGACGTTTCAAGCTTCAGTAATTTTGTATCTGCGTTGACATTTCTGTTCGCGAGTTCCCTCTCTTATAACATTACACCTTTATATTAATTTCACCACTTTAATTTTCTATTTCGTTTTTATGTATTTACCATTTAGATTGTATAATTCTAAAAATTCTGTAACAAGTATTGTACTTCAGCTCCTGGTTCAATGACCCCTATCCCGATCAGGTTTTCGTCCAGTTTCCCTGATCCTTGAGCAAATGCTGAGATGACCCCTTGTTTTGCTTCTGGACATTAGTGTAACTTCAATTTAACTTCTCCCCAAAGTACGTCACACACAGTTTTTAATTGTTTTTTTATGTAAATAAATAAATAAAATGCATGATTTTAGGTACGTTTTCACCCTATCAGATCCAATAACCGCACTTCGCGGCAGTTCACGCTGCGCCGCCTGTGAGCGGCCAGAGCGAGGCCCGGGCGTCGCTGCACGCCGTCGATCCCGCGCCCCTTTGCCTCCGCGCCGCCGCAGGGTTTCGCGCAGTGCCGCCTCTTTTTGCTCCCGGGCGGACGCGGGCGCGCCGGCCGACGCGGGAGGGGGGAGCAGAAGAAGGGGAAATCAACATATCGGAAACGCACATCTCTCAGCTTGCGGACGGAGCTGCCTGGAGGAGAATCCTAGCTGCCACCGGCTACTCTGATTGCTAGTTTTCCGTGGTTTCCCCGATAAACACCAGGCGAATGCCGGAGCAGTACCCTAATCAACGGGCCACGTACTGCGCGCGATCTTTCCTTCCTCTTCCTTCTTCTATCCTCACCCCCTTACAAACACAATACAATGCACTACACCACACATGCCGGGAGACCGGTCGGGAGCTTAGAGCTTGTCCCGGCAGGGGCGGTGCCCCGATGATTGGAGATACCTGATTGGGGGAATCCCCGCCAGCCGACGGTAGGTTGGCGACGGATCTCGTCATACAGTGGGAGAAGGCCACCGCCAGAGCAAAACCATGCACTAGGGGACTTGCGGGACTAACGACCCTGTTAGTTGATGCGCTTGGAATCACTAACAATCAATCAATTATCGCGGACGGACTGAACCGTTTGCAGGCGCTGGGAAGAGTCGGAGGCAGCAGTTGTGGTTATAGCGTGTGATGGTGGGGCGTGTTGTGTGATTGTAGTATTGGTATTAATATCGACTTCGTCGATTAAGATGTTTTGTCAGAAATTAGCGTTGTTAATAGTTTGGAGGTGGTAGTAGTGATGGTAGTGATGGTGAAGATGATTTCAGTGGTGATGATGGAGGCAGTAATGACAATAATGCGTATGACACAGGTGAGGAAGTTGTGGAGGTGAAGGGAAAAAAAGGAAATGATGGAAGTGCTGGAGTAGAGCAAGCGGCGTAAATGAGGTGATTGGGGCAAGAAAGCGGAAGGAGATGGATATTTGTAAGGTGGTAATCGTGTCGTCATCTGACATTTGCTACTTTCGTCATTGTTGCTGCTGGTGATGGTTTTGCAGCTGTAGGTAATAAAGCTGTCACTGATTCTGACAGAAATTATTGGGATGGAGATTCTTTAAGGTCGAGATGTATGTGGTTATCCGCTACTATAAGTGACTATTCCAAAGACAGCAGCTGCTCTGTCAGCAGAGTAGGGAATTCGAAGAGATTAGGTACCTTAGTGACAACGCTCAAAATCTTGTAGGTGATGGAGGGTGCTGAGGGGGGGAATACGTTGACGGGGAAGGCCACTGTGACGGTGACAGCCGTGTCAGTGGCTGGAGACGCGGCGTTCGCCCTTTTCCCAGGCGCCTTTGGCAGCTGGCGAGCGTAGGTGCGTGAAATCGGTGAAAAGTTCTGGCGTTCGATACAGAAGCGACCGCAAGGATGGAACTGATAGCTTTTACAGGGCAGTGCCGCTCTCCCTCCTCAAAAAAACGCGAGAACGTTGAGTTTCATCTTTGAAATGCGAGACACAATGATGGATTGTCATGGACAGGCCATTGGAAATCAATATCGACAGTTGGAAAGGTACAGAAATATCAACTGGATATCCAACACAATGATACTTTTCAATATTTTGTTTTAATTATTATGATAACGTCCAATTTGAAAATGTATTTATTGCCAGTAGGGGAAATACTATTAAAACCTTCATCTTTTTTCTAATCGGTGTTAAAAAACTGTGTTCAATATTAACACGATAAAGTTGTAAGGTCAGAAATATCAAAGAAAAAGTTCTCATGATAATCGATTACCACTACTTCTTTAATTATTGTATACTAGTATTACGCATTGATTTACTGTATTAAAAAATTAATTCCGTAAATTCATTAGGGAATATGAAATACACATATTATAAATTAACAAAACACACATTAAAAAACAGTTTTATTTATCTGAAATTGTATTTCACACAAAAAGCTAAAGATACATGTAAACAACTGGAACTAAATATTTGATTCTTAAATGACCAATTCTTTGGAATTAAAAGTAATGAATTTGACCCAATGAAAACTGATTTAATGAGTTAGTTTAATGGGTAAATAAAACGATGGTCTAAAGACAATTTCTATTATTCTCCTTGACAACGCTGAAAATATTGAGGGTGATGGTTGCTGAGGGCGGAGATAGGTTGACGGGGAAAGCCACTGTGACGGTGACAGCGTGCCAGTGGCTGGAGACGCGGCGTTCGCCCTTTTCCCAGTCGAGGAAAAAAATGGCGGATTAACACGTACGGTACGCAATACCATTGAAATGATTGAGCAAACGCAGTTACAATGGCTACTTGTTCCCGAAAGGCCGCGCGTGTGTTTTGTCACTTCCCTGCCAGAATCTCCAGCCACACCTGCGCCTCATTACTAGTTTTGGAGGCCAACCTCCACCCCGCGCAGGTCGCGGCCGTCCTTTCTCTGACCTCTTCGCACCGAGGAGCGACAGGCAGGCACTCGGGAGACCACGCTGCTTCACATTGAATTGAAGCCTTATTTTACGTGGCGAGACTCGGGCCATCAGGCCCGCTCTTCCGTCTGAAGACGCAAATTTCGCTACGCTCCTTTCACCAACTAGCAGAGGAAGGAGGTATTTCTTGGACGAGAAACAGGCGATTTGAATTTGGCTCAGAGGCGTCATTTAGGCTTGACAATCTTTTACATGCAAGTAAATCTACTAACATGGGACAGCCGGCTTTACTTCTCCTCCGAAGGAAGGCGTACGAAGGATTTTTTCGCCCTTAAAAATCCATGGCGTCGATCGGGTTTGAACCCGCCAGCTTGGGTATAACCGTCCGACACGCTAACCATTACACCATCGCCGCCACAGAGAGGTGCGAACGCGCGGCGCGGCCGAGGATTTAGGGCGGCCGCTAGGAACTCGACGCGCAAATTGTGGTGCATCGCCAAGAAAGTGCAGGCTCTTAGCGGGTGAATGGCTCCCGGCGGCGGCGGCGGAAGGCAGTGGCAGGCGCGCATTGGAGGTAGTAGCTGACGGTGGCGAGTGGTGGTGGAGAATAGCAGTGGGCGATGGTGGTGGGTGATGATGGCGTATGATGGTGGTGGGGACGATGATGAAGAGCCACTGTAATCCCTTTGCCTGGGAGGTCTTACGTTCGAGCATTTGCGACACTAGTTATATAGCTAGGTCGAATTCAATCACTGTCTGCAGGAGAATTCTAGCGACCGGCTGCTCTGGTCGGTAGTTTCCCATGGTTTCCCTGATCAACACTAAGCGAATGCCGGAGCAGTACCCTCACATACGGTCCACGGACAGCGCGCGATTTTTCTTTCCCATTCCCTGTACTATTACTTACTTACACACCCTTATACTTTCATGCACTACACTTGTACACATGCCGCGAGACCAGTCGGGAGATTAGAGCTTCTCCCGGTTGTGGCGGTGCCCCGCTGGTGGGGGGATTCTAGGTTGGGGAGTACATACCAAGCCGACGTGTAGGTCGGCGCCGGATCTTGCCATCCAGAGGGGAAAGATCACCGCCACCTCACGATTAAAAACATGCACTACACTTACGGAATTAACTGGACTTCGCGCCCGGAATCCGTAATCAATCAATCAACGTTGGCGAGCGATTCTGGCGAGAGGCGAGCGATGCTGGCGGTGGTGGCGAGCTGAGGCGGGCGGGGCGGGCGGGGCGGGCGGGGCGGGCGGGGCGGGCGGGGCGGGCGGGGCGGGCGGGGCGGGCGGAGGCGGGCGACGGAGGGCGATGGCGGGCGGCGGCGTGGGTCAGCGAGCGCCCGCGGCGAGCCGGAGTGCGTGGCGCCGGCGGAGGCGCGGGGCGGGGGCGGGGGCGGAATGGAAGAGGGTGGGAACGGGGCAGGAGCAGAGAGCGGTCCACAGTGGAGCAAATGCGATTCTGGACGGACGTGGTCCTGTTCGAATCGGATGGAACCAATTGGCGTTTGGTTGTTGCACGGTTCCAGAGGCGCATTCTACAGCTTCAGAAAGCTCGGCTGTTGCTGTTGAATGGGGAGAATCGAATGATGGAATGTGCCAGGAGAGAAACAACGAGAGCGAGGAAATGCCGATTCGTGGACATAAAACCGACGTAACGAACGGAATTTTGTTCTAAATAAATATTACCCTAATCGCTATCATTATCCCATTCTTCACTGTTTCGCGAGCCTTTTTGTACTTTTTGAAATATATTTTCTTCACTAGAGGTCATTTACTCAAACATCCTACCAGTTCATACACGTTTTTATTATCAATTAGACCGGCGCTTGTTTTAAAATAATATTTCGGCTGCTGGAAGAGTTAATACTGCCGCAGCATTAAGTACTTCACATTATGGACAGTCTCATGTGAATGGTCAGTAGTGCGTATTTCATTGTATAAGTATGAAACGTGAATGGTAGAAATAAGAATGAATACTCTGGAACAAATTAGTGGACTTTTATTTTGCATGGAATATCTTGCATACTGCTATATCCCAGAGCTGTGATCCGTCTCCAAGATCATAACGAAAAATGAATGTATTTAATTTATTTTTTCTAGACGCTGGCTTACATACTCGAGGCGGAGGCATACATCTAGCAACAAAACACAGTATGACACCACGATTTATATAAGTACATGTGCATTAATATTACAATTTGGTCACTATGAAGTATAACTAACGTATCACAAATCTAATCTTTTCGATGGAAAACTAGCCAGTAATTTCTGAAAAGTAATGAAACTGTCAACTAAAATATTGTACTAGATTATATACGTCGACTATGCACGTCTCAAAGACTGCATGTTAACATTAACCCCATTTTCTCGTCCGGACAATAGTACGTGTTTCATCTTAATTGAGTTCCGAGAAGGTGAAACCTGAGGGATCCCTTCTCTTGGTACTTTCTCGTACTGTTATGTCGACTGAATGCAACCAAACAGATGAACGGAAAGCCATTCTCGATGACCGGCGTCCGATAAAAATTTTAACACTGCCGTCCGTTAAGAGCAACTGAAACAAATGAGTTGATAGGAGCGTGTTGGTGCTCCTATTCAATGGAAAGTTATTTCTTATTTCTATGATTTTTGTTTATAAGAAGAAGGTATCTGTTACGAAAAATTCTGAACGGCAAACGGACGATAACGCAAATATTGGTTAATTATTCGCAAAAAAAAACTCGGCCACCACGTCTGTCAACTGCCTCTGTTATTTGCTGTTTATCGGTCTAATCACATTAATAATTATTTTCAGTTTGGCATTCTCTAGGAACGTGTTAGTGTTAAGGCGATCAGTTCTGGTACAAACAAAACGTGCATATAAGGAAAGATGCTCTTTATGTCAATATGTTTTTAAGTATTCTTGTATTGGTATTGTGGCGAGTTTTCGTTGGTATTTTCAAGGAAATAGATATACGAGTCGTCATTGTCAACAATATTGTTTATTACAATTATTATTATTATTATTATTACAATTATTATTATTATTATTACAATTATTATTATTATTATTATTACAATTATTATTATTATTATTATTACAATTATTATTATTATTATTATTATTACAATTATTATTATTATTATTATTATTACAATTATTATTATTACAATTATTATTATTATTATTATTATTATTATTATTATTATTATTATTATTATTGACGACTTTTTTTACTAAGATTCTATGTAGTTACGATTTCCTACTTACCTGTCCATGGTACAAACATTTCATGAAATAATTATAAACGTTGTCATTGCCAACAACTATTGTTGGCAATGACAACGTTTATAATTATTTCATGAAAAATGCCAACGATAACGCACCACAACACCTATACAAACATTTCAACCATAAACAATAACATCAGGCTAATCATTCTTTGCACTATAGAGTTACGACCACCTTCGCCCGCGTGTGTCCGCGTAGAACGGCCTTTTCGACCAGTGTGCGTGTGGAGCGGCGCGGCGAGCGGCTGGAGAAAGGGCTGGGCTGGGCTGGGCTGCGCGGCGGGGCGGCGGCGGCGGGGCCCAGCGGCCTGCTATCGCCGCGTCCATCGCGGAGCTGCCGGAGCGCGGGCGCCCGGCGGCGGCGGACGAAGAGGCGGGTCGCCATTGGCGGAGGCCGACCGGCCCGACAAGAAGCCGCCGCCGCCGCCGCCGCCGCCGCCGCCGCCGCCGCCGCCGCCGCCGCCGCCCTGCGCCGCGCCGTGATTAGCTGCGGAATGCCATGCACATAGACGTACCTCGCGCCGACCCCCTCGGAGGAAATTAGCGACGCCGCGCGGCGGCGGAGGCTGCGTTGGCGATGGGATGATGCTGGCGGTGGCGGTGGCGGTGGAAATTGCTATGATGGGGAAGTTGTAATGATGGAGATAGCCTTACTAACTGAATCGTGGAACGCGTACGATATGTCGGATCATGAGAGACACGTGTAGAAATTAGTCTCATTGCTACACAAAGTCCAAAAATTCAGCAAAACTATCGACATGCTGGCACCAAAATAATTAGGGAATGTTCAGGTTGACGAGCGGCGACGGAGGCTGCGTTGGCGATGGGATGGTGCTGGTGGTGGTGGTGGTGGTGGAAATGGGAAGGGTGTAATGATGGAGATAGCCTTACTAACTGAATCGCGGAACGCGTACGAAATGTCGGATCATGAGAGACACGTGTAGAAATTAGTTTCATTGCTACATAAATTCCAAAAATGGAGCAAAACCAAATTATTTAAAATAATAGATAAAAATTTGCCTATTCCTATAAAAGTGCTTCTTTCATTCATTTATTCATTCAGTCAAATATTTGAAATTTTAATTATTGACAATATTTGATTACTTGTTTAAAAATGCATTAATACTGATATTCCTTACAAAACGTAATTGGAAATAGGTAATACAAATAGAAGACTTTGAATGAACACATAAAAACTACATACACATTCAAATAGAGTAAGTTATTTCATTAAAGATCGCGTTTGATGAGAATTCGGTTACGACTCATTTGTTGAGGTAGGAAACTTTTAAAGTGAAGAAACAATTAAAACTTCTAAAAATTATCATGACGGAATACTCATTACGTGATTTGTGATTCCGGGCAACTGCTAAGGAGATTGGTTCCTTAAGTGTAATGAATGTTTTGTTATAGCAGGAGATGTCGGTTACCTTTACGCTGGCTGGTGAGATCCCGCGCCGACCTGCGTCAGCTTGCAGTGTTTTCACCAACCAGGCAGCGGGGCACCGCCCCAGCAGAGACACGCTCTAAGCTCCCGACTGGTCTCCTAACAATTGTGGTAGTGTAGTGTATGTGAATGTGAATGTTTGTAAGTAAGGGGTGAGGATAGAACAAGAAAAGTCACGGAAAGATCGCGCGCGGTACATGGCTCGTTTGTTATGGTACAGCTCGGGCATTCACCTGGTGTTGATCAGAGAAACCACAGAAAACTACCGATCAGAGCAGCCGGTATATTATGGTCTGCTCCAGCATTCGCCTGGTGTTTATCAGAGAAACCACAGAAAACTACCGATCAGAGCAGCCGGTATATTATGGTACTGCTCCAGCATTCGCCTGGCGTTGATCAGAGAAACCACAGAAAACTACCGATCAGAGCAGCCGGTATATTATGGTCTGCTCCAGCATTCGCCTGGCGTTGATCAGAGAAACCACAGAAAACTACCGATCAGAGCAGCCGGTATATTATGGTACTGCTCCAATATTCGCCTGGTGTTGATCAGAGAAACCACAGAAAACTACCGATCAGAGCAGCCGGTATATTATGGTCTGCTCCAGCATTCGCCTGGCGTTGATCAGAGAAACCACAGAAAACTACCGATCAGAGCAGCCGGTATATTATGGTCTGCTCCAGCATTCGCCTGGCGTTGATCAGAGAAACCACAGAAAACTACCGATCAGAGCAGCCGGTATATTATGGTACTGCTCCAGTATTCGCCTGGTGTTGATCAGAGAAACCACAGAAAACTACCGATCAGAGCAGCCGGCCACAGAGTTCTCCTTCAGTCAGCAGTGGAATTCGACAAAGCTGTCTTGCTAGTGTCGAAAATTCTGCCACCGCTGGGAGTCGAACCCGATCAGAATCACTTCAGTGACATAAGTTAATGCCCTTAGCCACATTTGCTAGTATGACGGAATATATCTCATCGATTTGAAGTATTGCTAATAAACTGATATTCACATGTACATGTATTATCCTTAAAAACTAAATTTTAATTACGCACTTATAAAATTGTATGTTTTATATTGGTACACTGTAGCAGTAAAATTGTTACCCTCTCATTCTTTTTCTGTTAACTTTTAATCCACTCAAAGGAAGTTTTATATCATTCTAAATGTTCATCCAAATCAACAGAGTCACCAGAGGGACTAGTCAAATGAAGCGATGAAAAGCAGAACGTCTGTTTCAGTGAAGCTCTCGTGAAGAATCATGACCACTTCCACTTATTGTCCCCACGTTCTACTTATGAAAATTATTTTTATTAGCCATACAGTATCTGCCTTTCGAGATAATTTTGTTAGCCAACGACATCCACTGTGTTGATTTTATATAACAGAAATTGAATCAATTAATAAAGGCAAGTAAAAGAATAATATTAACATGAACAGAACCACGCTCACTTATTGTTTCACATAACATACTTCACAAACATCCCTAAACATTTTCGTTGGGTTTCAATATTGATAAAAATAATAATATTCTGTTTTCCGAACTTTGGAAGAAAACATTACAATTGTAAGGGACGCAGCATTTCGGTATGACTTCGTATTAACTCATGCGTGAATCCTAATCGATAGTCGGTTCCATGTTCGAAAAACTAGCTGTCAAGAATAAAAAGAAACAAGTAAAGTAGTTTCAATTCCTTAAAGAAACTACTTAAATCGTCTATTTTGCTTCATAAAACTTTCAACTTTCACGCTTGCACGCAATGCACCCCACGCAGCATTGACTGGATTTTCGGCCTATTCGAGTTAAATTACTTATGTTGTAAATTGATCGTGACTGTGTTCCAAGTCATGAACCAGAAGAAATTTAAAAAAACACAGGTCAAAGTCAATTTGGAGTGCCGTACTCTGTTTTCTTCAATTTTAATCAACAGAATTTGTTATGAAACATAATTTGCATTCGCGATACAAAAGTACTATTTTCATAAGAATTGAAGCTTCTAGGATTAAACATTTCTTGTAATTATAGAGGTCGATTTAGCATTTCTAGCTCGTAGTAAAGCAAGTATTTTCCAACAATGATTTGAATTATTGCCCACAAATAACAGAAACTCAGAAGTTTTCAATTTTGCAAACAATTGCTAACAGGTAAAATATTTTTTGATATTTTCATCTTATTTAAGTGCTCATAGAAGGAAAAGTTAATCAGTTCAAAAGTGAATAGTACGATCTTTTTAATACCGGAAATAAAGGAGTCAATAAATTTTTTTATACCTCAGTCACTAAAAAACGTTCCCAAGGGTAAATTAAAAAAGAATAAAGGAAATTCACCGATGCGAAAACAGTGTTGACAGCACTAAAGGATTGGCTATGTTTCTCAACATAAAATCGCAATTGCTGTTCTGAGTTGGCTTCTACTTAATTCCTTTTACTTCCTACAAACGAGTTTCGCACAGTAGCCTACGTGGATCCACCGGAGGCCGGTTGTTACGTACAACTGTCATCTAAGGGGATGCTTAAGAAGTCGTGACTAGACTAACTCATCCCTCTCTCCTTCTCTCTCCTTCTCTCTCCTTCTCTCTCTCTTTCTCTCTCTCTTTCTCTTTCTTTCTCTCTTTCTCTCTTTCCTTCCTTCCTCTTTCTTTCTTTCTTTCTTTCTTTCTTTCTTATCTCTTTCTATCTCTCTCTCTGTGATTCAAATTTTTATTCTCATTGTTAATAATTACATTATTATTATTATTATTATTAACATGCCATATTTTACTCGTACTAATATTAATGGCGATTTTCGTACTCTTATTCATCATACCACATTTCCTTTATGACTAATTTCTGTCCTCAGATTATTACATTCGTCCACAAACTGATAACATTCTCCCCTGCCAACCGCTAATCAGGCGAAGATAAAAAATAAAATGTTCTCCTCCCATTTGTCATTGATTCCTTAACATTTTTGATATGTAGATACAACATTTATATATCAAAATGTAGTAGATAGTTATTATGATTGATTTTTTAAAAGAAATTCAAAAACAAAGATTAATATGAATATTTTTTGTTAATGAGAACATTTTTAGTTCACATACATTCCGTGAAGCCAGTCGAAGAATTTAAGGATTTCAAAAACATATGGAAGTGTAGGAGAGTTAAGTCAACCTGTCTTACTCATCTAATAAGTTTTCGAGAATTAATGTATGGATCGCAACCATTAGAAGTAACAAGCAATTTATTTGAACCCCCCCAATTGAAAATTAGGTTGATTTTTAAGCTCGCGAGCAGAGGATAATGGAAGTGGAAAACGAAGTGGCAGGAACGATGCCATCCTGAACCTACTACCTAGAAGTTCCTTCTAGGTAGTAAGAGGGGGTAGTTGGAGTAGACTGTTTTCGCCTGAGAAACTTTAATTCAGAATTACTAGTTACTACTTCGCTCTGATTTACTTTTATTTACGTTACTGAGTCGTTTTACTTTATCATAATTCGTAAGAAGAGAAAGTATTGTAATCGTGCGCCAGACATCGGCGAATTTTCCGCAGGAAAACACTTTATGCCGAGCTCTGGTAACGAAAAAGTCGATAAATTGTTGTATTTAGCAAATTACTTCCTGTAGCACATGGTGTAGGAAGAATCCATGTTTTTTGAGTCCCTGATACAAAAAAATTCTATTGGCGGTCTTTCCGTTCGCGTTCTGTGTATCTGTCGTAGGTCAACCCTAGCGCCTAAACCGTTCAGACGTTTTTCTCCAAAATTGATATACCCCGATCGATGTAAACCAACGGGAAGCTTGGGGAGTTTCAACCGGATATTTTCATTTTTGAGGGTAGTTTATACGAATTTTCCAAATTTTCAAAAAAGTGGCTGTAAATTTGTTTATTAAGCTTTGTCCACTCTTGGCGTAAAGAAGCTTAAAAGAATCAGGTTCGTTGGAACTGATTTTTCGAAAGTGCGAAAGTGCAATGTGTTGGGACATATATTTTTACAAAAACAATATTGAAAATGGAGGTTTTTCCCTTAAAGAAATAAGTTCTTTAAAGTCAGATCTTGAAATAAGGTCGTGCTCAATTTTCCGAAAATATGAGTAGTTTATGAAAAAGAGTTTTGAAGGGGGAAATGTTCCTGTACATTGATTACACTATTGGAGTTAATTACAATATTATACAATTATCTTGCCATTTCAAATGTATGTAGATATATTTTGAGTTTTCTATTTTTAATACACAACAATCATAATACAGATTTTGGGTAATACAATATAGAAAATTTAAAGTTTATAACAATATTTTTCTAAAAGCCGCCGAAATTATTTTTTACGTTTATCTCTATATGTCAAAGGATTGTAAAAACATCCTTCTAGTCCTATTTTCGGCGATTCCCTATGATTTAGATAAAATGGCATCTCCATTTATTATGGTTGGTGAATTCTGCTAACCTCAATATGTACATCACGTTACCTGGATATGTGTTGATAATAATATTGCTTGCACCACTGGATATGGGGAAAGTTCCTCGACACGAGTTTGGCATTATGTGTATTAGTGTATAATGTGTTCAAAACACTATTTTCTTATTAACTGTGGTCTGATCATCTCTTTCATACGCCTATAATAATTTTCATTAATGAATAATTAATCTGTGTTAGTTCTGGTAAGTTCAAAGGGAATTCGCTCCACGAATATTCGTAGGCGTGCAGTACACGCCTTGCGACTTCCAGCCCGAATCTCATTCGTACTCTCAATTGTGCTTGCGGAAGGGGCATGGAATAAGTCAGCGGTTGCGAGCTCAGCCACAACTAGCATTCGCACGGTAGCTGCAACAGGCTTTGCGTCCGCGAACCTTGAATGTGTATAACCTTGTCTAAAGGGTAGGCATTTCAGTCTGCACATGCGTTGAATGTGTTGGTTTGGTAGGTGTTTAAATCATCAATTCCCCTCGTATCTTCACAAGAATGCTTTATACACCATCATACATCGCAAATCTCTAATGTCAAAAGCAGTCAATAGAATCGACTTATACGTCTTTCTGTAATAAATTCTGTGATACATCAGATACATAATAAATTTTGGATATGATTGGCTCAACGTGAAGTGTTGAAGAATTATATTATCTGATAGGATCGAAGGGCGAAGCAATTTGAGAATACTCTTCTAAGAATCTATTAAAATATTAAATATGACAAATTTATATGTATTGATTATGTATTTTATAAAGATAAATGTTATTACAGTCACTGACAATGAAATCAAGAATGCTGAACATGTATATTATCACGTATAACTGCTTGTGGAATAATTTAGAAGTACAAAAGTTGCCAAGCTGTGAACATTTGACGCAATAGAAAGAAGGGAACGTGCAATGAACTGGCGAAGCAATTTGATATGAGATGTGTGCCATTATATTATGCGAGAGATATTTTAGTTATGAGCTGGAAAAAGCAAAATTGGAGAATTATCAGTCCTTTAAATCTCTACCAAAATTGTACAACGGGTGTGGAAATATTTCACCTCCTTAATTATATTCTTGAAGAGCATGAAATACCATGGGACATCTGTATTGATATCTGTCTCGATGGAGAAATGGTCATGAGTGGTATCATTAATGGGACTGTACAACTTATTTAAAACATCACCAAAAACTGTTATAGTATCCACCGCATGTTCAATAGGCAGGCACTTGGTGCAAAAAATGGACCACCAGTTGCAAAATTGCTTTTGATGTGATTGTCAAAAGATTAATTTCATAATCTGGGCCAATGATTTATTCAAAATACTATGTGAGTCCACGGCAAGTGCACACACATCTTTTCATTTACATTCTGACGACTGATGTTTACTCTTAGGAAAGATACTGAATCGCAATTTTGAGCTAAAGGACGAGGTGCGTGCTTTTTTTAGAACACAATTTCAAATTTTATCAACAGATACATGACTACAGATCTTTTTTGTCTAAATATTCAGTACAGCCTTGCATACAAGCGCTTACTACAACACAATTGTGGAAAATATGGCTTAATCAGGACGATTATGTGCTTTTAAAACGATAGCTATGCACGTTGCTAGTTTTATCAAACCAAATAATACTTACAATAATAAAGTTTTAAGTCATTCCGTGTATTGACTGGCTTCGTTAATCAAAAGTAACCAGTCACTTGAACTGAACAACTGTGATTCAACATTAGGTTGAAAGCATTTAACTGATTCACAAATAATACGGAATTAGCGGGAAGTTGGCGTCGAGAAGCAAGGAATCGTGCCTCATTAGCTCAGCCCCGCTTGCTAGTGAGACCTTGAGACTGAGTGTCGCGCTGGTGAATCTTTTTTCAGCGGAGCGCCAGTGCACCGACGCGGTGGGTGGGGTGGGGCAGGAGGGGCGGGTAGGGAGGGTGGGCAGTGAGGGCGGGGTGAGCGTGGTGGGCCGGGAGGGCCAGGCGGGTGGGGCGAGCGAGGCGGGACGAGACGGACGGGCGGGGAGAGCGGGTAGGGAGGGCGGTCGAGAGAGGCGCGGCAGGCGGGGCGGGGCGGACGGGCGGGGCGGGCACGGAGGGCGGGGAGGGTTCGGGCGGGGTGGGCGGGGTGGGCGGGGTGGGCGGGGTGGGCGGGGTGGGCGGGGTGGGCGGGGTGGGCGGGGCGGGCGGGGCGGGCGGGGCGGGCGGGGCGGGCGGGGCGGGCGGGGCGGGGTGGGGTGGGCGGGGTGGGGTGGGCGGGGTGGGCAGGGTGGGCGGGAAGGGTGGGCCAGCAGGGAGGGCGGGGTGGGGTGGGCGGACAGTGGTGGTGAGGACCACAGGCGCGCGGCGCCCCCACCCGACAGCTGCACGGAGTCTGGGCGTCCTTCAAAAGAGGCGGCGTTGCTGGGCCCGCGACGGCGGCGGTTCGCCACCCGGAAGGCTGTGGCGGCGGCGGCGGTTGCATACACTAGTCCGAATCGAGCGGAAAGGCGCGTACAGATTGGGGAATGTTTCGGCAGTACAGCTCATACGTTCACGTTGCATCTGAGATCGCCAGAAAATAAAGTTCTACTATAATGTATTAACTTTATGCCATATACCAGCAATATTTCCATTATTTCATGCAAGTTTTGTCTTCTCACTCTGCTTAAAACGTAGGATGATGCCAAATTCCTCACATTATGTAAAAAGCTTCTCTAAGATAGTTTTGCTACATTTATAATTAATAGTTTTGAGATGAAGCTCTTCTACATTTCCATAAACAGTAGTGTAAGAGCATTCTTTAGAAATAATTTAAGTGATAGTATACAATGCTAAAGACAATCAAAAATGTGAAACAAACTGGAAATCTCTTAAAAATGATACTTCAAAACACTAATTTCTGTGTGACTTATACACTTCGCATGCAATGCGTTAATGAAACACATTATTACAAGTGCCCACGGACCTACCATGAATATAAATGTTAAAAACCGAAAAGTTGAAAGAAATTTATGAAAAAGGGAATCCACAAATTTTTAAATCATGAAAATCTTATATTTATGTGAAACAGTTTTGAACAGAACATTTGAATGAAAATTCTATAAACCATCCACATCCATTTTTGCACAGAACACTGCGCGGCTGCGGGGACTGCAGCGGTGGTCGCTGCGGCGGAGGCGGTGGTGGCGGCGGCGGCGGCCTAGGCGCAAGCTGCGCCGCTGATCACGACTGTGCGCCTCAAAGCGCTTTTTAATTGCGCGGGAGGGACCCCCAGTCACGTCGCCCCGCGCCGCCTCGACGCACGCGTTCGCGAAAATCACAGCCGCCCTCCCCTCTGCCGCCGCCGCCGCCGCCGCCGCCGGCCGACTCGATCAGCGTTAATCTCCGTACGATGTTCGCACCAACCAGGAAACGCGGCGACGCGACGCCTTCCAAAAAGGGAGCCCGCGTCTAAACCGCGCACTGACGCGCGCGCGGATCGTGAAAGGTTCTTTCTGGAAGCGAACAGACAGCGCTTTGCGAATGCACAGCCCTAATAAACGGCTGCGTCTCCGCAGGGGCTACGGCGAGGGCGATGAGGTGGGAGCGAGGGCAATCGGGGTGGCGGCGGCTGTGTCAGCGGAAGCGGTGGCAAAAGAGGAGGTGGAGGCGGAGGTGGAGGCGAAGGTAAAGGCGGAGGTGGAGGCGAAGGTGGAGGAAAAGGAGGAGGCGAAGATGAAAGCGAAGGTGGAGGTGGAGGCGGAGGTGGAGGCGCAGGTGCAGGCGAAGGTGAAGGTAAATGTGCAGGCGCAAGTAGAGGCAAAGATGGAAGTGAAGGCGAAGGTGGAAGCAAAGGTGAAGGCGGAGGTGGAGGTGAAGTGGAGGCGAAGGTGGAGGCGAAGGTGGGGGCGATGGTGGAGGTGGAGGTGAAGGTGGAAGCGATAGTGGAAGAAAAGGTGGTGGCGAAGTGGAGGCGAAGGTGGGGCCAAAGGTGGAGGCAAAGGTGGAGGTGGAGGTGGAGGTGGAGGCGAAGGTGGAGGTGGAGGCAAAGGTGAAGGTGGAGGAGAAAGTGGAATCGAAGGTGGAGGCGAAGGCATAGGTAGGGTGAGAAGCTGGGAGGGAGGTGGAGGGAGGGTGGAGGCGGAGTGAGTCTGAGGACGAAGTGCTGGAGAGACTACGGTCGGTGGCAATAGGAAAAGAGACTACGGTAGGTGGCAAAGGAATGGACTCGTGTGATTGTGGAGGCAAAGAGAACGTTGTAGGAAAAGAGTTTACAAGGACGATACATGTTCCAGCAGTGCACTGAATTTACGAAAGTGTGTGTGAGGAAGATCACAGAGGCAAGAAAGAGGAGTGTACGGTGGCGTCTGCAGTTAATTTTAATTACAGATGTATTCCGAAGTAGATAGCAAGTATAATACAGTAGAGTTGCAGATCACTCCAAAATTTCAGTGTTACGTGATAGAGAAAAGGAAATGAGGTAAGGGATGGGGAAGAGTAAAAATGCAGCCAACGGAGTGAAACTGAGTGGTGATAACTGGGAAGGGCAGGACAAGGGAATTCCTGCAAGAGGAAGGCCTGGGGATTCTGGCGTGATAAGGAGACATAAGTCACGAAAGCCCCAGAGAACAGTCAAGAGGTCTAAATGAACTGACCGACAGACGGCCGGATATGGACAACAGAGTGCAATGATCGGCGAGCGGGGTGAGATCGAGATGAAACGGGCGAAGAATGGTGGTTGCAGGACTCGAAAACGGTGGTTTTGGAGATGAAGATTCCGCATTAGTCGGTGTCTACCGAGAATGAACAGGGAACGTTGTAAAGTACGTCGTGCTATGGTCGTTGGGGGCGGGCAGTGGGTGGTGGGCGACTGGCGACGGGCGACAGGCAGCGGGTGGCGGGCGACGGATTGGCGAGCAGCGGGCGGCGGCAGTGTGCGGGCGGTCGGCGGTGAACGGGCTGGTGGCGGTGGGTGGGCGGGAGGGCGGCAGGCAAGCGTGCGGACGGCGGAGGGTGGGCAGGAGGGCGGCGATTGGCGGCCCTGCAGCGAACGGGCGGCGGTGGGTGGGCGGGCAAGTGGGCGGGCAAGTGGGCGGGCGGGCGGGCAAGTGGGCGGGCGGGCGGGCAAGTGGGCGGGCAGGCAAGTGGGCGGGCAAGTGGGCGGGCGGGCGGGCAAGTGGGCGGGCGGGCGGGCGGGCAAGTGGGCGGGCGGGCGGCGGGCGGCGGGCGGCGGGCGGGCGGGCGGGCGGGCGGGCGGGCGGGCGGCGGGCGGGCGGGCGGGCGGGCGGGCGGGCGGGCGGGCGGGCGGGCGGGCGGGCGGGCGGGCGGGCGGGCGGCCAGGGCGAAAAGCATGCGGTGGTTGTGGTGTTCGGGCCGCCCGCACGCGACATAAAGCGGCGCTTGTGTGCGCGAGGGCGCCCGGACGGAGCAGCCTTCGCGGCCGCGGCATTAGCTGCTCATTACGGAACCGATATTTTCATCACATTGCGTCGGACGGCGCAGCGAACGAGCCGGCGCCCTCGGCGGGGCTGTAGCAGGCGAGGCAGGCGTTGCAGGGTGGTGCTTGACCCATACATACAGGAATGACAATGGATAACACGGGAAAGTGATTTGAGAAAATGGAAGAGAAGCATTAGCTGATCAGGGAAAGAATACACTGTTAGACTGCAAAACATTTGATAACTGCTCCAATAGAGATTGTTGTACATTTCAAAAGGCCTTGATAACGGTATCTGCTTTTTCATTATTTTCCTTTGTGAGTATTATTATTATATTTACTGTTATTATTATTATTATTATTATTATTATTATTATTATTATTATTATATTTACTATTATTATTATATTTACTGTTATTATTATTATTATTATTATTATTATTAAATTACTTCCTATCAATTAGGATTCTCTCTACACGTGTAAATTATATTACTCTGATCGTTCAGTATTTTTTTAATTCACGAATGACTCCTAGGCTGTAAAATTCGCGGGATCCGTTAAAGACACAAACCACATTAAGGAAAAGAAGCAAACATCCTCATCCACGGGAGATTGCGAACCCCAACCCTTCCCCTCATTGCGCTGACTCGGTCCCCGTTTTTCCGCCTCAGTCACCTCCGCCGACACTTCCCACAGGTTCGAACAGAAATTCCGAGATTTCCTCCTGCGACAAGCGATTAAACAAGGCTTCGAAACGCCGGCGGACCGCGCGAGCGACCGGACGCCTCACTCGCTTCGACCCTGGGCGGAGGCGAGGATGACGGCACCTGGCGTGATGGCGAAGGCAAAGAGGCGGGGGGGGGGGGGCGAAGTGCGCTGGGCTGCGGCCAAGCGGCGCGGGGCCAAGGTGAAGAGGTGCTGATAAGGCAGCGGGGGCGGGCGCGGTGCCGCGCGGCCCGTGGGAGGGGGGATGAGGAGGAAAGGGCGGGGTGGGGAGAAAGGGAGGGGGATGGGAAGGAGAGAATGGGGGCGAAAGGATGGGGTAAGGAAGGATTGTACGGGGAGACGAGAAGGAAAGGATGGGGAAGGGAAGATGGGGAAGGAATGGATGGGGAGGGGAAGATGGGGAAGTGTGACAAATTGCGGGACGGGTGTGATGGGCAGGTGTAATGGTGAGGATGGGAGGGGAGGATGGGGAGGAAAGGATGGAGTGGGGAGGCTGGAGAGGGGGGCGGGGAGAGGACGGGGAAGGTAGGACGGGGAGGGAAGGATGGGCAGGGGAGGAAGCAGAAGATGGGGAGTGGTGGAGGGGCAGGGGAGGACCAAGATGATGGGGAGGGGTGGATGGGCAGGGGAGGATGCAGAAGATGGGGAGGGGGGAAGGGAGGATGGGCAAGGGAGGATGGGCAAGGGAAGATGGGCAAGGGAAGATGGGCAAGGGAAGATGGGCAAGGGAAGATGGGCAAGGGAGGATGGGCAAGGGAGGATGGGCAAGGGAGGATGGGCAAGGGAGGATGGGCAAGGGAGGATGGGCAAGGGAGGATGGGGAAGGGAGGATGGGGAAGGGAGGATGGGGAAGGGAGGATGGGGAAGGGAGGATGGGGAAGGGAGGATGGGGAAGGGAGGATGGGGAAGGGAGGATGGGGAAGAGAGGATGAGGAAGGGTGGATGGGGAAGGGAGAATGGGGAAGGGAGGATGGGGAAGGGAGGATGGGAAGAGACGAAGAAGGGAAGATGGGAAAGGGAGGATGGGAAGGGGAGTATCGGGAGGGGAGGCTGGTGAGGGGGAGATGGGGAGGGGAGGGACGGGAGGGAAGGATGGGAAGGGAGAATGGGAAGGGAGGATGGGGAGGTGAGGATTGTGCCGGGGAGGATGGGGAAAGGAGGATGCTCAAGGGGTGGGTGGGTGAGGGAGGAATGAGAGTTAAGTAGAGGGTGTGTGAGCGCGCGTTGGGCGCTGGGCGTGCGGAGAGGATGTTGGCGGAGAGGATGTTGGTGCGCTCGCGCCGGGGGTCGCGTGGGCGAGATGCACTGGCGGAGGCCGCAGGTGGAGCGGGGAACCCGGGGGCGGCGACAGCGCCCGCGTGTGGGCCCTTGTCGCCGTCGCGGATTTCGGCTCTTGTGCTATATTGCCGAGAGGATCACTTGATTACAATCATTGGAGCTCGAGGTTCGAAATAATTGGAAGAAAGCAAATCAAGAGGCACAAAATATAAAGTATAAATCGAGACACAAAATATAAAGTATAAATCGAGACACAAAATATAAAGTTTGATACAACGTACACACTCAAATATAAAGCCACACGCTTCATAACCGAAACGATTTTTTCTTTCCCTTGTGGAATGACATGATCAAACTTTCGTGAGATCTTGACTTCCTAAGGGAATTTGAACTCTCTATAACCAATTTATGGAACTTCAGTGATGCACTGAAATATTAACTTATCTTTAAACCTCTAACATACTATTTTTAAGTTTTGTGGAAATAGTCAAAATTACATTTGTTTGAATTCTTGTACTAAGTATTGAAATGGTACTTCAGCACCTCCAAAGTCCCCATGTAGACAAATCAGTCATGGTCACGTTGTGTGAAAAATGCAAGAAAAGTTACAAAAGAAGTCATTATTAGAATTTCATTATCACTCAATTTAGAACTCAAAGGACGGATCATAATTTAAGTATAAGAGTGGAACTTTCATTAGTCAAATGCATAAACTAACTCATTCCATGGTGAAATAGGTTTTAGATGTGGAATTCTAATCCGCGTATTTTGTGAACATTTTCTTTTTTCTTTAATGCGCTCTTTCTCAAATTTATCCCATTCTTTATACAGGAAGTTCAGTTCTAAATAAGACGGTAGACACTTGAAATTCAATGAGGATCCATTGGCATGTAAGTAGGCTAGTCCATGACACTGATTACTGGAATAAATTTCTTTCCCGACGACCAGGCATTAGAGAGAGAACCTAGCAAACGAGATACAATCTCCATAAGTGTGGGCATAATTTCCAGATCCGTTATTCGGATTCTGCAAATGTACGATGGGAGTCACCCTAGCCGTTTGCTCCCTAATCCGATGACACGTTCCCAGATATGCTGAAGTGCCCTCAATCAAGATGCAATTCAGACTCGTGGGCAAAAAAGATTTAGATTTTTTTCTGATTAACATGACGATTATACTTCCTGGGTGGTTGTCACTAATGGTCTAAGAAATACTTTCAGCAATAAATGTTTAGTAAATGAGACTTTGTTTTCTTTTAGAGTAGTGTTGTATTTCATCTTTAAATTCACAGTTCGCGTCTTTTAATCGCATGTCCCTAAAAAACCCATTTTATTCTGTTATAAATAATCTACAAAAAATTAAATTCGGCATGATTTAGACAGCATTTTGGAGTTTCAATAATCAACAGCGAAACTGTTTAATTTCATTATGTGGTTGAACCATGATTTATGTATTCAGTTTAAACTATAATAAATGTCGAAAAAAAAAGCAAATTTTGTATATATTGAAATAATACATTGAAAAACGTACTTAATTAACCAGATGAAAACATTTCTTGAAATAAATAGTATTATATTATTTTGTTTAAAAAATAATTTTTGCGCAGTTATTCGCCGTGTTGAACGTCGCTTCATCACTCAAGTGACTATTTAGTTGTCTTCCTTAAGGTCCAACGAAACATGTCCGTCCTTGCAACGGGAGATCCAGAAGGTCACGGAGTAATCTATCACTCTCCCTTCGTCTGCACGCGCGTTAGCGCCTCAGAGGAAGGTTCTCCATTATGTAACATTCTAAAGGAACGGAAAATATTAAAAAATGGTGTCATAATTGTGAATAATAATTTTGGTAATGTCGTAAGTGCACAAAAAAAGTGACGCGTTTGTAATTGTCATTTCCCAGAACGGTTTTATCCCGGATGGAACTTTTCATTTCGCGGGGAAAGACCAGTATTTAACTTCATGTAGCTCAATATATCGAAAAATACACTTTTTACTTTCCCGTATACGTACGTATATACGAAGTAATATACGTAATATGAGGAAAGTTATGTAATGTTGAGGAAAATCGATTACAATATTTCAACGGATATACATGTTTTGGGGTCCCCTGATAACGAAAAAGTGTTGTTTTTTTTTGTTTTTTTTTTCAAAACGTCCGTCCGTCTGTCTGGTGTATGTGAACAACACTTACGCTTAAACCATGCGAAGGATTTTTCCACACTCCTTGTCCATTTGACCTGAGCCGAAGCTCTGCGATTTGAAAATCAATAGCTTTTTGAGTACTTTACATAAACCCCCGGGACATTTTCAAAATTTTCTCAAAAACGGCTCCAAATTTTTTCTTTACATTTCTTTTAAGAATAGAGTAAAATGCACTTATAAATATGGCATAGGCCCGATTTGCACGGTTAACCCTGAATTTTCGAAAATTTTAATTTTTGAGTTTCGAGGAAAGTTTTAATTTTTCTCGAGGTCTTCGTACAACAACAAATTTAAAGATAGATATTTTTTCTTGAAATAAAATTTCTGTCCATAATTCGTTCACTTCTTAAGGTCCTGTGCCTTTTTTGCAATTTTTGGTAGTTATCGCGAAATTTTCCGTGCAATTTGTACCATTTAAAAAAAATACTCTAACTAGATTTTCTCAAAATCCGCTCCAATTTTCTTCTTTTAGTTTTCGGTAATGATTGTGCTAAATGCACTCAATAAGATGACGTAAACGCCATATTGCTCTGCTCTGTTGTTTTACAAAAATGTAAGTTTTAGACTTGTCTCGCAAGTCGTTAATATTTACAGTAGCAGAAATTTGCTCACATTATTTTACCTATGATTACATGTGTGTTAAATAATGACATATAAAGCTCGAAAACTCAATCGTTTTCTGTCAAAACTAGCTCTAAATTTCACAATTACAGAAAAGCTCAAACGCCTTTTTCTCAAAAAAGACTCCACTCTTTTCTAACTTTTCGAACGGTTAGTGTTAATTGCGCTCTTTAATATGAGGTAAAGTTCATTTCGGTATATTTTTTTCAAAAATTGCACAAATATATATTTTTTTGATTGCTTAGGTTCGTAATATCCACATTTCCAGAAGATTGTAAACAATAATGTATTTGTGAGTTAAAGTGCTTAAAATGACTTCTAATGCAGTTTTTCGAAAACTCAAAATATTTCTTTGAAAAAGTGCTTCAAATTTCATATATACTGTAGCGTTTAAGTGCCCTTTTATTAAAAAATTCTCCAAATTTTTCAAAGAAAATTGCCATTTAGGACATCTAAACAAGAAATTCTGCATCTTCACTGAATTTTCTAGTGCCTGCATGAAGTAAATGTGAAATTGTGTTAAGAAACTAAACTCTTAGAATTCACATGGAAAGAAAGCACTCTCCTGTGTTTATTTCGCACGATTATTATAATTGCTGATTAAGACAATGAGTGTAATTAAAAACACAATTTGAATTTCTAAGATAATTTCATCTTTTATGCAATGAAACAATATTTAAACAAATATATCTCCAAGAACACTGCTTATTTTCCAAAAATATGTAAATAATGCTTTTAATTTTGTTCATTAGTGCAGAGATAACCTTTGTAGTTTATTATGAGAAGGCATTTTTCCACTTAATTATTAATTCCTTGAATCAAAAATGTATTCGTAAAATACAATATTTTTCTCGTAAACACCATAGTACCGGAACGCGAGCTACATTATCAAAATCTGCCCAACTCCTGCAGAGCAAAATGATTATTTTCTTCCTGAAGGAAAATAATTAAACAAGTATCCGGCCGGCTCTGTGAGCACCGCCTGGGGCTGCAGTACCGTAAACAGAGAACTCGGCGCTTCTAAAACAAAAGCTCTCTTCCAGGAAATCCTCTGTAAAAACAATTATACATAACACTTCAAAAAGGGAAATAAAAATTAATTATTAGTCGACGTTGGAGATTCGAATCTGATGTCGTTTACATTAGGACTCTAAATAATAATAGTGTTTCTGTTATTAAAGCAAACTCAGCAACGTTCAGTAAATGTCAGAAGAAAGAGATAATTCAAGCGACGCCATTTTTATTAACCTTTACATGAGAGAAAATTTCCTGACGTTTTCCTGATTACAAATAGTGCTACCTTTAAACAATGTTTGCAATGAGTGAATAATAATGAGATTGGTTGGCAAATATATATTATTTATGAAAAACTGAAGGAAGGTAGGTGTGTAGCTAATTTCCGCGAAATGGTTGACTAGAACTTCCAGGAGATAGAAGACGTGTAAACACTTAGCTCCAAACGTATGATAAAAATAATATAAAGATATTAATAAAAAATGAATATATAAGTAATGTAATAATAAAAATATGACGGACGGCTCCCATTTTTAAACTAGCGTCCCTTCATACTATTGTATTCTTTGTCACAATTCGTAAGACATCATTAGCATTCCATTACTACCAAGATTCATAACACATTATAATCCACTAGGAATTTTTGACACAGCATTTCCACTTCATGCAATAAAAACTATACTAAAATGCTTTTCGGAATAGATTATATCGCGAAAAATTATGAAAGAACAGCGTTGTAAAAATAACAAAAATTGCAGTCTGTAGATGATATGTCAAAATATTCATGAACATATGAGGCACAAACATGACATTCTAGAGGTAGATATCTGCTATTTCTTTTAAAATTTCTTTCCTATCTCTTCGTCTCTTCAGGCCTTCCGTGTGTTATTGTTTACAAATTATATTTCACACGAAGAACATAATAGTCTTCTTCAGTTACATCAGGGCACAAGTACACTTACATGAGCTTCTGTTTTAATCTATATGCAGTTCCTATTTACATTTAATACAATAAAATAGCATTGAGCAATAATACATATAGTATACAGTTATTCCAACTACGAGTAAAGTGTTCATACCCTTGTCACCAGCGGATTTAAGCGATCTTTTGGAAAGCGTGACAAAATCCTGGATGGTGCATACGCGTTACGGTGAAGGTTGAAAGTTCTTGCATCCGCTATTCCGCATTGGCTCTTCCCTTGTGGGCCTCGCCCGCAGAGGTTTCCCGAACGCACCCGCGGGGTTCGAACGCGGGCCGGGCGCCGGGGGAGCGGCGGCTGCGGTTGCAGCTGCCGGCCGACCCCAGCGGCGCCGGGGGCCGCGGCGGCGGGCGGCGCGGAGGGACACGCGGCGCGCGCGTGCTCACGGACCGTCAGCGCGTCGCTGGGCTGGCCGCCTCCGCCGCCTCCGCCGCCTCCGCCGCCTCCGCCGCCGCCTCCGCCGCCGCCTCCGCCGCCGCCTCCGCCGCCGCCTCCGCCGCCGCCTCCGCCGCCGCCTCCGCCGCCGCCTCCGCCGCCGCCTCCGCCGCCGCCTCCGCCGCCGCCTCCGCCGCCGCCTCCGCCGCCGCCTCCGCCGCCGCCTCCGCCGCCGCCTCCGCCGCCGCCTCCGCCGCTGCCTCCGCCGCCTCCGCCGCCGCCTCCGCCGCCGCCTCCGCCGCCGCCGCCTCCGCCGCCTCCGCCGCCGCCTCCGCCGCCGCCGCCGCCTCCGCCGCCGCCTCCTCCGCCGTCGCCTCCGCCGCCGCCTCCGCCGCCGCCACCGCCGCCGCCGCCGCCTCCGCCGCCGTCACAGTCTCCAGCGGCGCGTCTGCGTTGCCCGGCGCCGTTGCTACTATCGCTGGTTGGTTGGTTGAATAGTGATTACGGGCGCGTCAACAGCTAGGGTCATTGGCGCCGTAAGTGTAGTCCGTGATTCATCGCAGGAGGTGGCGATAATCATTCCCCACTGGATGGGGAGACCTACCGTCGGCTTTGAGGGTTTTCCCCGGGTATCTCCCACCAGCAGGGCACCGCCCCAGGTCAATCCTTCCGACATGTGTGGTAGTGTAGTGCATGGAGTAGGTATGTGTCTGTAAGCAACGGGCAGGATAGGGCAAGGAAAGGGAAGGAAAGATCCATCGGAACAAGCTCTAAGCTCGCGACCGGTCTCCTGATATGTGTGGCAGTGTAGTGAATGGTATAGTATTTTACTAAGGGGTAACGATAGTCAAGGAAGAGGAAGGAAAGATCGCGCACGGTCCGTGGCCCGTTTGGTAGGGTATTGCTCCGGAATTCGCGCGGTGTTGATCGGAGAAGCGGAAAACTACCGATCGGAGCAGCCGGTCGCTAGAATTCTCCTCCAGACAGCGACACAACTCGTCTCAGATAACTAGCTAGTATTAAAAATCCTCCTTCGTCGGGATTCGAACCTGGGACCTCCCGGTCTGAGGCACTGCAGTGACATCAGTAGGTGCCCTGAGCCACCTCTCCCAGTCCCACCATTACCTCCACAGTCTTTACCACCATCCTCCCCCGCCGCGGCCTCCGCTTCAATCATCACCACCATTACCACTCATCATCACCGCAGTCACCTCCACCGCTCACCGCAAAGCGGGCGCCTTCGCCCATGGGCGAAATGGACAGTCGCCAACCGTCCGCCTACCCACCGCCACAGCGTCAAAGCTCCGCTCGGCTCTGCCCCCCCCCCCCCCCCCCCGCATCCGAGTCGTTGCTTTCCAAACATTTGCTGCATCCGTGGCTCGGAGACGAAAGCAAATACTGCATAATGCAGCACTCGCTTTTGCGTAGTGACTTTCGCGCGCTCCAGCCAACACACGCGTTCTGGTGACACGTACATTTTTAAACAGGCGCCCAATTATTTATGTTACTTTTTTGCCCCGCCCCCGCCCCCGCCCCCGCCGTGCGGGGTGACGAGTCCGCGACGAGCGACGGGAGTCGCGCGCGACAATGAGCGAAATACGCAACGTTTTTGCGACGTCTTATCTAAAATGCAGAAGGACGCGCGGAGGACGCCCGGGCGCGCAAAATGCTCCTTGAAATTTGCACGGCCCCCGGCGGAACTCGCGCTGCTCCGTTCCAACGAGTTGCGGATCAGGCAGCAGGCGAATTAATTTGTATGAACGCTGTTTCACTTCTGCAGTAGGCACACGGTGCTTTTTTTTCTAAATTTTATAACTCAGTGCACGATTTACATGCAGCATATTTATAACCAACTTCAGTTACTTTGTGGTAATGTACGTGTTCGTCGGAAATACTTTAGTTTTTCTGTCAAACTGCCTACTTTTAAAGTAATATCTTTCGGATTTCAATGTTGATCAACTTATTGTCTGTATTTTCCAAACATTTGGCCAGTAATATTCAATCCTTTTCGAATTTTTTGCATGTTATTTATGAGGAGTTATAAGTACTTCGTAAACCTACATCTGACAAAAGGATCTACAATGTAATTCATAGTTAACACATTCATTTGTCAGAACTGCCGTTCTTTAAATCTGGAATAGATTGAAGAATGTTTATTGAACGTAAAAACATTCCAAAAAAGTATTTACTCACGAAACCATTGCTTTTTTCCACGAACGATACCAAGTACTCTCTCGTCAAACACTGGTGTAAAATGTAATATCATAGATGATTTTCTTTCATTTTTTTCTTTTTGACAAACCTCGGTACGCTTTAGTGAGTGATAATCATACAATTTTGTTTTTCTGTAGATTAATAATTATTATGAATTTCACATTAGAAAATAATGAAATGCCACGAAACTCTTGGATAGATTTTCTAAAAAGTATCAAGCGATATTAACACCACAACAAAACTATCATAAGAAACGAATTCACCCATTAGAATTCCCAAAAATGAACATAGTGCCATTGAAAAAATAAATGTCTATCATCTTGGCATGTCAACATGTGCGTACTTTGTAATCTACAATAATGCAGACGCCGTTGATGTATCACCTTTTTTTAGTATCTAATTATTTTTGCAAAAAGAAGTGTCTGCCATTAGACTGAGGCTAGTAACTTTGTGTTTACGATATCATTTAAACTAAAATTAGATTAATTAGAAAGTGCAGAAACTGAGAATCAACAATGAGAGGAGAGGGAGATGTTAAACTTTAGGGGATGACTTCCATTATTCAATTTAATTTCAGTTTGTGACTGAATTCTTTTTTTTTTAATTTATTTTCTGTCTGTTCGACATAATATGCCGTTCAGGGTTTTTAATTTACAATATATTAATACACATAATTTTTGGCCTTTCGGCAAACAGTATTTGAGGAGGGCGCTACGGCTACCTCGTAAACAAAGTCTGCAGAGCAGTAATTCAAAAGAAATTCATTTTAAGTTTGGTTTCTTCTTCTTCTTCTTCTTCTTCTTCTTCTTCTTCTTCTTCTTCTTCTTCTTCTTCTTATTATTATTATTATTATTATTATTATTATTATTATTATTATTATTTCACCTTTAATTATTCTAATTTAAGGTGGTTTAAGAAAGTCTTTGGGGAATCGGGAATTAATGCGGGTTGGGATGGAAGCATTTTTGCCTAGATCAAATATTTGTGCACATGTACACGTCGGAAGCAGGGTGAAAAATCGGTTACTCATCTGTTGAATGTATTCGTTAATGGAAGGAATGTTTATCTGTCTGTGAATTTTCTTATTTGGAATAAACCAAGGTGCTTGTACGGCTTTTCGTAGGTACTTGTTTTGAATGATTTGTAGTTTCTTTAGATGTGTGTTTGCTATATTGTTCCAAATTTGACAGGCGTATGTTAATGAGGGACATGTTAATGAGGGACGTATTATCGTTTTAAAGATTGATAGTGCGCAGTCCAGATTAAGCGATGACTTGTTATTAAATATGGGGTAAAGTTTGTTAATTTTTGAGTATGTTTTATTCGTTATTTCTTGAATATGGTTTTTCCATGTTAATTTTTGATCCAGTAATACACCCAGATATTTTACGGGCGTTTCATTATTAAGCCAAGGAATTGCAGTATTATTAATTTTAATTTGTCCTGGTTGATGTATTTTTCTTAGTGAGAATATTTTAGGCTGTCATTTGGTAGGGTTTATGGCAATCCTCCATTTCATTGTCCATTCTACAAAATCTTAAGTCCGACTGGAGATCTTTGCAAGCGTTGGTAATGTTTGAATTTGCATTAAATAATACGGTATCATCTGCATAAAGTGCTATTTCTGAGTAAGTCAATTCTGGATAGTCTGCTATATATAATGTTGAACAATAGGGGAGAAAGTGGGGCACGCCGGCTTTGATGATATGTGCTCTTGATTTATTGTTATTAATACTAACTTTGAAATCCCTCTCTGACAGAAAGCTTTTAATGATATTTTGGAGGTAATCGGGGTTTGGTTTGCAACTTGTAAAGTAGCAACTAAGGTTTGCAACTTGTAAAGTAGCCCAAGATGCCACACTTTATCAAAGGCATGTGCGATGTCGAGAAATATTGCAGCTGTGTACATTCGGTTATGAAATGCTTCAGCAATGTACTCCGTTACTCTTAGTAGTTGATGGCTTGTGGAGTGGTTTGGACGGAATCCAAATTGCGTATTTGGTAGCGCATTTGTTTCGGTAAAAAATTTGAACAGTCGGGATTTTATAAGTTTTTCGAACATTTTGGCAAAGGTCGGTAACAAACTAATCGGTCTATAGCTAAGAGGATCTTGTGGATTTTTGTTTGGCTTGCAAATTGGTGTTATAATCGCAGTTTTCCAGGTCTTTGGATAATAGCCTAATCTTAGACAAGCATTATAAAGAGCTGTTAATGCAGTAATAGCATTGCGAGGTAATTCTTTCATCATTTTATTATTTATTAAGTCATGGCCTGCTGATTTTCTCGGTTTTAAAGCCTTAATTATTTGGTATGTCTCAGACGGGGATATAAATTTAGTTTTTGTTGGGACGGAATATCGCGGTATTGATAAATTTTCTTCCACTTCTAATTGGAAGTCAAAGTCGGTTACCGGGTTAGTTATAAATATTTTCTCAAAATGGTCCGCTAAAGTTTCAGCTTTTTCGAAATCCGTCGTTGCTAGTCCTCTGTTAAAAGATAATTGAGGGATAATTTTTTTTTCTTTTTTAGTCATTTTAATTGTATTCCACATTGTCCTGGAGTTTGGACGGATGCTGCCTAAAAAGTTTTGGAAATGTGTACACCTCACTTTATGTAATTCTTGTTTAATTTTTACAGATATATTATTTAATTTTTGTTTCACAGTTTTATTGCGTGAATATTGCCACATTCTACGAAGGTTATGTTTTTCTTTAATTAAATTTAGGAGTGGTTTAGGAATCGGAGTATAATTTTTGGTGAAATTCCTAACTTTAATAAATGACCTTTTGACAGCATTTTTAATTATGTTTTCGAGAGAGTTGATTTCTATTTCAGATGATGTTTTAAGATTCTTAGGATACGGACATTCATTTGTTAGAATGTTTCTATACATGTGCCAATTTACTTTTCCCTCAATAATTTTTTTCGTTTTGATGAGCCTGAGGTTCAGCATTGAACGAAATTATTACTGGATTGTGGTCTGAGTCTAATTCTGGTTTCACATTTTGGTAAATCGGAATGTTTAAATTTTGTGTAATAACTATATCTAGAATATCAGGAACTACATTTGGGTTTTAGGGGTAGTATGTGGGCTCTGGAGGAGCTAGTATATTCATATTTCTTTGCAATGCGAATTTAATAAGAAGTTTCCCATTATATGAAGTAGTATTACAGTTCCAAACTTGATTTTTACAATTCAGGTCTCCTGCTAATATTTTTGCGATCTACCATCAAATAATGCTTTCAAGAAACTTGAGGGAAACTTTTTGTTGGGAGGTTAATATGCTGCAATCAAAGTTATATCTGAAGAGATCAATTCAATTTTGATACTAATTGTTTCTATTTCATTTGAGGATGGGGATTGTATCAGTGTATGTTTAGTTTTCCTATTGATGAGAATTGCTACCCCACCTGATGCTATTTGAGAAATTCAATCACTGCGGTACGATATATATATATATATATATATATATATATATATATATATATATATATATATATATATATTTTGGGATCGAAAATTTTTCTACCGGCTTTAAATGTGTTTCTGAAATACATGCAACATCTATGTCATGGACTTATAGAAAGTATCTTAGTTCGTTCTCTTGGGGCTTTACGCCATTTGGATTCCAGTTGAGAATTTTGAAGTTTTCTATTTTATTTTGTGCCATTGATATGAACAGAAATAAGTCTTTGAACCATTTGTTGCAACTGAGGAATGGTTGGAGAAGGAATATTATTTATAATTGTTTGGATTAGGTTTTCGTTTAGTACATTCATGTTTTGGAGAACTTGGGGAGAATTCCTGTTATCTGGCCTAGGCGGCTGACTAGTGCGATAAGCGAAAGAATGCAAGGGCGTTGAATTAAGCGGCAGAGGAGGAAACTCTTGAGGGGCATAGTGATAAGGTTGCGTGTTATGGTTTAGTTGGTGATTAGAGAACTGCCTATTTGGCAGTTTGTGTGCTGAAAATTTATGATTAACCTGATTCCAATTATATTTTTTAACTGCTTCTTTGTAAGCTTTGCAGCCTTTATAGTCAGCCGTGTGCTCCCCACTGAAGTTAACACACTTTGGTGCATTATTATGTTTAGGTTTATCACATTGCGAGTAATGATGGCTTTCTAAGCATCTCACACATCTAGGTCGCCTTCCGCAATTTGCCTGTGAATGACCGAAAATCTGACAATTTTTGCACATGATTGGAGTTTTAGGCTTTAGGCGAATTTGAACTCTGACAATGCTGTATATAAACTGATTTATTCTTAAAATTGCTTTGTTATTTTCATTATCAGTTAAATCGACCGCAACGGTAGTTAACGGTTTACGTTCTCTTCCGAAAAGTCTAACAACTTTTAAAACTTGAAAGTTTTTCGAAAGTTCGTTAAATATTTCCTCTTCTGAATAGGTAATTGGCAGATCTTTTATGACAACCGAAAAAGTTTTTTGGGTAGGGTCCCTATATGTGTGATGTTCGATTTTCTCTTTTTCACAGAATTTTCGGTATTCTCTATAGTCCTCTATTGAGTTGAATTTAATTTTAATAGTGTCTTTTTCTAATTTAGTAGAAAAATTGTCTTTTGTAATAGCTTTTAGTTCACTGATAAATAGGGGATAGTCGAGTACTTTATGGACATGAAAGGGGGGTATTTTAATGATGGATTCTTCACTTTCTTCCCTTTCGTTTGGCGAATTTTCTTCGGTCATATTTTGAAAACCTTGGTACCTATTTTTGACGGGCACGTTGTACAATATTCTTCTAGAAGCATTGTTTTCATCTGGAAGATCTACGTGCATGCGTTTTAGACTTTTACTGTTTTCATTAAAACCACTGGTTGACTGTTGACTAACTGATTGCTGTGGGGCAACACCATACCTGTTAAAATAAGCATCTTGCGTGCTTACTGACTGAAGGTTGGTCAGAGTCCCTTCCGTTTCTCCATCCTACTGCTGGGCGGGCGGTTGTGACGCGTTGAATTGTTCCAGGGGTTGAATATTTTCCATTTGGGTGGAAATGGAAGCACATCTCCATTCATTGCTATGAACTGATTTGGTGTGTCACCATTTAGCACGTGAGCTGCTGACACTAGTAGACCCCCAACGTGGGGGGACTTGTTGAGAACTTACAGCTTTCGCTGCAGCACTACACTTTCACTGACGACTAATATATTTTGTTAAGCACAATAAAAAATACTGTTTCACTCAAAAAACAACACCGTTCGAAGCATGGGGAGCCGGTGGTAGCGGCGCCCGTTTGTACTTGCACTTAACACGACTTTGAGCGTAACACTGAAGCACAGCGATAAGCGGAGCGATGCTAGCTCTACGACGTCTAGAGCAAGACTACTGAATTCTTGGAATAAATACACAGTTATTCAATTCACACACACAAGTGATTCAATTCACTTGTTACAAATTGTAAATTACAAAATATATTTGATTGAATATATTAAATCTAATGGATTTAATTTATGTGGAAAAGGAGTATATTGTTCAGAAAAAAGTGAGGAATTGTAAGTGGTTGGTATTAAATAATTTTGTCCCAACTCTTTTATTTTCAATTGTACACTACTACATTCAGAATTATATTCTACTTTGCATTTTTCTTTACAGTAAAGTTTTCTTAATTTTATATTTGCCTGCACTGACGTGTATTTATTATTGTATGCTATGCACGTTCACAAGTGTTCTGTGACGTCACTTTTGGCACGTCAAAAGTGTTCAATGTAGCTTCGAAAGCAAATTTCATCCGTATTCTGTTACTGAATATCGCAGTTATGAGTGCCTTGTGACTCTTTTGTCAGAATGTTTTCTTATGGATGACAATACACTTCTATCGCTGAATTGTTCAATTGTTAACTGCAACGATTTACCTGCAGATGTGCTAGTGATTCTTCCCAGGAACACGCATGTAATGCACGCGGTAAGTTCGAGGGTTCTCAAGATTATAAGTATAGTGTACTACGAAGTGTAGATTGCATTTATGTTTTTCAGGATAAGGAAAGGCCATCAAATGTGTGGGCAAAGGGCGGTTCATATTCTTTACATTCATGTGTAAATTATTCGACAACAAAGAAACAAGCTGTGAAGTGAAGTGATGAAAATAGAATAGAGAAGGTGCACATTTTACCTATTTTTATATTTGCTTATTTGTGTTTTTTTCTATTTTATTTTTGTTGTTGTATTTTTTATTATTTATATTTGAATGTAATGTCTATTTTAATATTGTATTGTATGTATTGTTTTTTCTCTTTTTGTACATGTTTTTGCCTAACTGCCACCGATCGTACGCTTATTTGCGGGACTAAATTGTTATTATTACATATGTATATTTTAATAGAAAAGTTTAGAACATCACACCTTTTTTGGAACCACAATTGCCGAAGCAATATTTTAAAAACACATTCCCAATATCAATGTGAAGTGCACATAACAGATAGTCGTGGCAATGAAGTGGAGTGACGACTTCGTCCAGGAGACACGTCAATATAAGTTTCTCCTGCACCTTATGGTTATTGTAGATGAAGAAGAGTGTTGCTAATAAACACAGTGTGGAGTCAAAAGAGATCAGTTAAGTGATCTCATTTCTAAAATGGAAAACAAGGAAATATCGAATTCCTATACATAAAGAAGTCGGAATTAGCGAAGACTTCGTGTATAGGAATGTTAGGATATAAATGAAATTCCAGCTAATTAAGATGTTAGAAATAGTGCTGTTTAAGCTATCAAGGAATTCGTATTACCAAAGCTGGAAGTGTCAACTATCAATTTTTTAGTATTAAGGAAAGAGAGTACAGGAGGGGACATAGGAGATCGGTAAATGGTTTGGAGTCGAAAAGGTGAGCACCCATCAGAAGATAACCGAAGCATTTGTGCATATGGAAGTAAACGAAGAGGAATAATATTGGAGATCTCACAAATTGTGAGTTTTCCAAAACGGAGCGATGGAAATCCCCTGCGTTCGTATTTACCAACGCGCGTCCGGAGAGGGCGCAGTGCGGGTGACGACCCGCAGACGAGCGCTCTCGCATCACAGGACGTGCGTCACAGGACGTACATCACAGGACGTGCATCACAGGACGTGCATCACAGGACGTGCATCACAGGACGTGCATCACAGGACGTGCATCACAGGACATGAGAGTAGCAACGCACTGGGCAGGGTAGCAAATCAGTAGGTACGTTTTAGTGATATCAAATTTTTCAATTAATCCAAAAGGGGCGACGGATGTCCCTAGTAGTCGTATTTACCACCCGGAACGAGGACCACAGCGGAGGTTGACGATGCGATGGGATTTGCTCTCCCGGACAACCGAAGACCTGTGCAATTGAAAGTTGACATGATAGCACAGTGATAATACAATGAGCATGGACAGATCATTTTTAACATTTTATTGACGAGATTTTTAATGTCGTGATATTATTAGGACATTGACAGATCATTTTTACTAAAAATTATCCAAAATGGGGCAATGGAAGTTGCCGGGCTTCGTATTTACTCAGGCGCGGGCGCGCATGAAGACGCGCGGCACGGCGCGCCGGGCGTCTCGCGGCGTCGCGGGGCGTCGCGGGCGTCTGGGCTGAGCCGCCGCCGGCGCCCTCGGGCACGTTCGCGCCCGCCGCCCAATCCCGCGCGCGCGCTCCGCAAATATTGGCCTTCGCACAGCGCGAGACAAGGGACAAAGCCCCGCCTCACAATCGTCTGCTCTTGTCGAACACACCTTCGGCAAACGCGCAGCGTCGCGCCGCGCCGCGCCGCGCCGCGCCACGCCACGCCACGCCACGCCACGCCGTTGCCTCCACATCCCGCGCCCCACCACGCCCCGTCCCGGCCTGCCCCACCCCACTCCATCCCCCCGTCTTGCCCCGCCCCACCTACGCCCCGCCACGCCACGCCGTTGCCTCCACATCCCGCGCCCCGCCAAGCCCTGCCCCCGGCTCCGCCCGACCTGCCCCACCCCACTCCACCCCGGCAAGCCACGCCGCCCCGCCCCGCTCTTCACCCGTCTTGTCCCGCCACGCCTACGCTCCCCCACACCCCGCCACGCCACGCCGTTGTCATCCGCCTCCCACCTTCTGCCGTGCCCCGCCCCAGTCCTGCCCCGACCCGTCCCGTCCCGGCCTGAAGCGGGGCTTCCGGCCCAATCCAACCCCGGCCCGCCCCACCCCGCCCTCTCCCGTCCCGTTCCGACCCGCCCTACCCCACCCCACCCACCCCACCCCCGGCCCGGCCCGCCCGCCTCGCCCCCCACGTCCCGTCCAGTCCCGCCCCGTCCCGTCCCGTCCCCTCTCGTCCCGTCCCCTCTCGTCCCGTCCCGTCCCGCCCCGTCCCGTCCCGTCCCGTCCCGCCCCGTCCCGTCCCATCCCGTCCCGTCCCGTCGCGTCGCGTCGCGTCGCGTCGCGTCCCGTCCCGTCCCGTCCCGTCCCGTCCCTTCCCGTCCCTCCTGTCCTGTCCTGTCGTGTCCCGTCCCGTCCCCACCCTGCCCCGCTTCGTCCCGTCCCACCCTGCCACGCCCCGGCCCGCCCTGCTCCGTCCCGTCCCGTTCCGTCCTGTCTCGCCCCGGCCAGCCCCGCCTCGTCCCATCCGGTCCCGTCCCGTCCCGTCCCGCCCCGCCGCGAAGCTGCACACCTCTACTGCGGAACTCGCCAGCGCATTCTTTCTCGCGTCTTTTGTTCTTCCTCGCGAGTTCGCGCCCCGGCGCTAATTCTCTCGCGCGCAAACACGATATTTCCCATAAGAGTAGGCGGCCACTCGGCAAACTCAACACCTCCCGGTTAGTAACTCGCGAGCCCAGCCGCTAATCTGCCTTAAGTCATCGGAACCCCCTCGCCGTCTTCCTTTTGCCCTCCCCCGTTCCGGCTTGGATGAATTGTTGCGGGATAAATTCTCTCTGGAGATATCCGTCTGGACGAGAATCTCCCGCTTCCAACGTGCAAAACGCCGGCAGCAGCGGCTGTGAGAGTGCGGAAGGGACGGAGGCGGAGGTGGTGGCGGTGGTGGCCGGTTGTGGTGGTGGAAGTGATGGTCACGACGGCAAGGGTGGAGATTGTGACGGATATTTTGAAGAGTGCAAATAAGTAAGGGGGAAGGTGTTATGGCAGCAGCAACGAAAGTAGTGACCGCAGTGGAGGAGATAGATGTGTTGTCAGCGACGGTGAATATTCGCTGCAGGATATCAACGGCAGGACGTTCAAAGATGGTTCTGATGAGGCTGTTGGCGGGGCAGTTAGGTTGTGGCGGCGGGGCTGCGACAGCGGGAAAGTAACAGCGAAGCAGTGGTGATGGAGAAGACGGCGGGGTTGCGATGGAGGAGATATAACAGCGGTTATGTGGCTGTTAGGACAAGGCAATGCAATATGGCAGAGTGGTTGTGGCGGTGGAGATGTACCTACTAAGGACTGGTAATGGGTCTGATGTGGTTGCTGTTTATGTTAGAGGGGGAAGTGACAATGGAGTTAAAGCAGCGAAACTGTAGCGGCAGGGCTGGGTTAGCGGGGCTGTAGTTGTGCGGCTATAGTGGCCGGACTGCGACAACAGGGCTGTAGCCACGGGACTGTGACGGCAGGGCCATGGTGGCGAGGATGTACCGGGAGTTTCTGTGACGGAGGTGATGGCGGTGTGGTAGTGGCGGCGTGGTACAAGGCGGCGGGACTAAGGCAGACGCGGGTCCAAGGTTAATACCCTGATCGCGCGGATTTCAAAAAGCCAGTGAAGGCGTTGCTGCTTCGTACGGCAGCGATAGCATCGATACTTCCACTTACGAGGGGGCGTGGCGCGCGCCTCTCGCGTAGCCAGGGCGCCGCCGGCTCCCGGGCGCCGTCGCCGCCGCCGCCGCCGCCACACGACGGCCCAAAAGCCAGCGGACATTTCATGGTAAATGGTTATTTATGGAACTAGTAAAGTAAGTGAGACTTTGACGTACGAATGACATTTTGACGGACGAGAAGACGATAAGAGCCGAGACCGGCAGTTTGAATTGAGTACGCCAAAGACATTTTCGTACGAGTTGCGAACATTATGTTCTTACTATTGCACCATTATTATTATTATTATTATTATTATTATTATTATTATTATTATTATTAGTAGTAGTAGTAGTAGTAGTAGTAGTAGTAGTAGTAGTAGTAGTAGCAGTAGTAGCAGTAGTAGTAGTAGTAGTAGTAGTAGTAGTAGTAGTAGTAGTAGTAGTAGCAGTAGTAGTAGTAGTAGTAGTAGTAGTAGTAGTAGTAGTAGTAGTAGTAGTAGTAGTAGTAGTAGTAGTAGTAGTAGTAGTAGTAGTAGTAGTAGTAGTAGTAGTAGTAGTAGTAGTAGTAGTAGTAGTAGTAGTAGTAGTAGTAGTAGTAGTAGTAGTAGTAGTAGTAGTAGTAGTAGTAGTAGTAGTAGTAGTAGTAGTAGTAGTAGTAGTAGTAGTAGTAGTAGTAGTAGTAGTAGTAGTAGTAGTAGTAGTAGTAGTAGTAGTAGTAGTAGTAGTAGTAGTAGTAGTAGTAGTAGTAGTAGTAGTAGTAGTAGTAGTAGTAGTAGTAGTAGTAGTAGTAGTAGTAGTAGTAGTAGTAGTAGTAGTAGTAGTAGTAGTAGTAGTAGTAGTAGTAGTAGTAGTAGTAGTAGTAGTAGTAGTAGTAGTAGTAGTAGTAGTAGTAGTAGTAGTAGTAGTAGTAGTAGTAGTAGTAGTAGTAGTAGTAGTAGTAGTAGTAGTAGTAGTAGTAGTAGTAGTAGTAGTAGTAGTAGTAGTAGTAGTAGTAGTAGTAGTAGTAGTAGTAGTAGTAGTAGTAGTAGTAGTAGTAGTAGTAGTAGTAGTAGTAGTAGTAGTAGTAGTAGTAGTAGTAGTAGTAGTAGTAGTAGTAGTAGTAGTAGTAGTAGTAGTAGTAGTAGTAGTAGTAGTAGTAGTAGTAGTAGTAGTAGTAGTAGTAGTAGTAGTAGTAGTAGTAGTAGTAGTAGTAGTAGTAGTAGTAGTAGTAGTAGTAGTAGTAGTAGTAGTAGTAGTAGTAGTAGTAGTAGTAGTAGTAGTAGTAGTAGTAGTAGTAGTAGTAGTAGTAGTAGTAGTAGTAGTAGTAGTAGTAGTAGTAGTAGTAGTAGTAGTAGTAGTAGTAGTAGTAGTAGTAGTAGTAGTAGTAGTAGTAGTAGTAGTAGTAGTAGTAGTAGTAGTAGTAGTAGTAGTAGTAGTAGTAGTAGTAGTAGTAGTAGTAGTAGTAGTAGTAGTAGTAGTAGTAGTAGTAGTAGTAGTAGTAGTAGTAGTAGTAGTAGTAGTAGTAGTAGTAGTAGTAGTAGTAGTAGTAGTAGTAGTAGTAGTAGTAGTAGTAGTAGTAGTAGTAGTAGTAGTAGTAGTAGTAGTAGTAGTAGTAGTAGTAGTAGTAGTAGTAGTAGTAGTAGTAGTAGTAGTAGTAGTAGTAGTAGTAGTAGTAGTAGTAGTAGTAGTAGTAGTAGTAGTAGTAGTAGTAGTAGTAGTAGTAGTAGTAGTAGTAGTAGTAGTAGTAGTAGTAGTAGTAGTAGTAGTAGTAGTAGTAGTAGTAGTAGTAGTAGTAGTAGTAGTAGTAGTAGTAGTAGTAGTAGTAGTAGTAGTAGTAGTAGTAGTAGTAGTAGTAGTAGTAGTAGTAGTAGTAGTAGTAGTAGTAGTAGTAGTAGTAGTAGTAGTAGTAGTAGTAGTAGTAGTAGTAGTAGTAGTAGTAGTAGTAGTAGTAGTAGTAGTAGTAGTAGTAGTAGTAGTAGTAGTAGTAGTAGTAGTAGTAGTAGTAGTAGTAGTAGTAGTAGTAGTAGTAGTAGTAGTAGTAGTAGTAGTAGTAGTAGTAGTAGTAGTAGTAGTAGTAGTAGTAGTAGTAGTAGTAGTAGTAGTAGTAGTAGTAGTAGTAGTAGTAGTAGTAGTAGTAGTAGTAGTAGTAGTAGTAGTAGTAGTAGTAGTAGTAGTAGTAGTAGTAGTAGTAGTAGTAGTAGTAGTAGTAGTAGTAGTAGTAGTAGTAGTAGTAGTAGTAGTAGTAGTAGTAGTAGTAGTAGTAGTAGTAGTAGTAGTAGTAGTAGTAGTAGTAGTAGTAGTAGTAGTAGTAGTAGTAGTAGTAGTAGTAGTAGTAGTAGTAGTAGTAGTAGTAGTAGTAGTAGTAGTAGTAGTAGTAGTAGTAGTAGTAGTAGTAGTAGTAGTAGTAGTAGTAGTAGTAGTAGTAGTAGTAGTAGTAGTAGTAGTAGTAGTAGTAGTAGTAGTAGTAGTAGTAGTAGTAGTAGTAGTAGTAGTAGTAGTAGTAGTAGTAGTAGTAGTAGTAGTAGTAGTAGTAGTAGTAGTAGTAGTAGTAGTAGTAGTAGTAGTAGTAGTAGTAGTAGTAGTAGTAGTAGTAATATTACTGTTTAATTTGCATGCTATATATATTATCATATTTATATAATTAGCTGCTACCGGGTTAAACCCACTTGCAGTTTGAATACATTTATTATTATTATTATTATTATTATTATTATTATTATTTTGTACGAATTCGTGGAAACTTAACATACAAGTATATACTCTTGAGATCTCTCTCAATATTCGCGAGGACAGCCATGTTCATTTAAGTCGCCACCGGGTATTTTGTTTACTTCGCAGATCCTTGCTGTTTTATATGGTCGTGACATCTTTGCGGTACGCCTACGGCAAAGTCAACTTTGGCACACGCGTACCCATAAGTAACACTTTCCAAACAAAACACTACATAGACGAGTACTAGTTTCTATGTGCAAGTGTTGGAGACAATCTATTGAGGATAATGTCTACCGAAATCATTAGAATACTTGCAATGGATTTTAAAAGTAATAAGTTGTATAATGTTTTCGAGGATATGCAGGGAAAAATAATGTTATATTGATTAAATGACAATGAAAAAGCGAATAATATGTCATTAATTATTTCTTTGATAAGACATACCTAGAGATGTTTGAATGTCGGGGAGATTTCGATGAATTGTGTAATTCCTGGTTTAAAACTTGGTATCTAATTCATTACAATTCTTCTATAAAAACAATACAACCCTTACAATTCCTACATAAAAACAATTCAATACAATTCCTCTATAAAAACTTAATACAACCCAGTTGCTAATCAAGTCTACGTCAGATGTAAATTCAATTAGTAATGATTTTGAAGAGAGTTAAAATATATTCATTGAATATTTGAAAATATTGAATAAGGATTTGTTTTACAGGAAAAATATTTTTAAAGAGAATAGCAGCATCTTTAAAAAATTGTGAACAAGAAAGAAAATTTATTTATTAAAGGGTATGTACAGTATATTCAATGTAATAATATTTAAGTAATATCATTGAACTAAGCCATCTGTGATTTCCCAAAGTATTTCTTATCAATTGAATACCATTACGCCTAGTTTTATACCTGTTGCAAGGGACATCATTTTCCATTATCAGCGTCTCTGTTCATCAATTCAGTCATTAAAATCTTTTGTATGTAGAGAACAAGTGCATGTCAAAAAGGTTCATTAGAGAACAACAGACTCAGTCTCACCTAGCTGACCTCTTCGTTCGTCCAATTGAACTGTCAGGCAAAGTGAACTCTTGGCTTCTCCATCTGGTTCCTTACATCTGCCCTCCTTTCACTTGGTATTGTGACGATAATGCGATAGCTCTGTTATTGTTCCATCTGAAGTGCAGAAGGGTAGAAGAATACCTCTCAGAGAAACTATATTCAAAAAGCCAAGGGAGGGTGGCGAATCTGAGTGAAAGGTGTCACTGTAACTTGTCTTTTTTATAAAAAAGATATCGACTTTGCCCCGTTTGTTGTGTGACTACCCTTTCTTTTGCACGTTTATAATACGCCGACGGGTTTTAAGCATCATAACCAATGGACTCATGCTTAGAAGTAACTCGTAGCAACTTATTTCACTGTTGGCTCATTTCTATGAGCGGCAAACTCATGAGACAAACAAACACATTGACCCGTGTGTATTTCGGGTATAAACTACGTAATATCGACAAGACCACTCATGGGAAAACATTCAGAACTACTACAATCCCAAATATAGTTCCAGTGTGTTCTATACTTCTGCTATTAACATCATCACAATGATCAGACTCACCAATGAATTACCTCTCACCGCCATATACAGCCAGCATGTGTCCGTATACCTTACTAAGCTCTTGTTCATCATTGTGTTAGCTCAACTTGCCAGCATCAAGTCAACTTTAATGGAAAGCATCGGTTGGAACACAACCGTCATCGGATAGCAGGTTGCACTCCACTCTCTCACGATAACCTTGGCATTCACCTCCAAAATACCCTTTATATCACCGTCCCATCGTTACTATTATCAGATTAAACTTCATATGTTAATGCAGATTCCGTTAATACCCAAACAGATCTTGCTCCACTTGTTTTTGTCACCCAAGCATCCCCTTGCCGCTGCTTCGACAGTCTACTACACCATCATTTTTCCCGCTGTGCCAGTATTATTTTCACCATTTCCATAATCACCATCATCATCTTTATTGTCATCACTATTAACAGCTCAAACCTATTCCGCTGCCATTAATGCCGAATACTAAAAACCTCACTTGTTCTATTCGTTGTTGTTGCCTATGCACCACAATCACTAGTTTATCCATCTGCTCTACCATCACCTTTCCCACTGTGACAGAATTATTTTCACCACTTCCATAATCACTATTATCATCGTTACTATTATCAGTGCAAACACCATACCTTATTTCGCTGCTCTTAATGCCGATTACTAAAGCTCTCGTTCTACTCTTTTATACTCGCATATGCACCACTACTCAATCTGTTGCCTCCTCCATCTGTTTTACCATCATTACCGCCTCTCGCATCACTGCCATCTCCATTCCCACCGCCGCCGCCCAGGCCCCCGCCCCCGCCCCACCCCCGCCCCCGCCCCCGCCACAACCCCCGCCCCCGCCCCCGGCACCACCAGCGCCGCCACCGCCACCGTCACCGTCACCGCCCCCACCCCTGTATCCGCCAACACCAGCGCCGCCACCGCCGTCGCCGCCACCGTCACTGTCACCGCCCCCGCCACCACCAGCGCCGCCCCCGCCGCCCCCGCCACCGTCACCGTCACCGCCCCCGCCCCCGCCCTCGTCCCCGCCTCCGCTACCACCACCGCCGCCACCGCCGCCGCCACCGCCGCCGCCACCGCCGCCTCCTCCGGCGCGGCGAACAACAAGCGCAACACGACGCGCGCAAGATGTAGTGCCGCTGCTGCCCGCGCAGGAACAATAGTGGCGGCGCCGCAAAAATGACTCGAACCTGTTTGAGGCGGCTGCCGCCTGTCCCCTGGGGATTTGGCTGGGTCAGGGATATGATAAATCGTCGCCGAGGTCGTGAATTGCGGCGGCGGCGGCGGCGGAGGCGGCAGCACCGCGCTGGCCGTGTGTACTAGGCGCGACGCGTCGGGAGCGCGAACCCTGCGGCGGCGGCGGCGAGTAATTACTCGCGCAGAGACAGTGGCGCGACAGGTCGTTTCAGACGGCGAACAGAGGCGCTGCACAAGGCGGTGGCAGACAGGACGAGGAAATGGCTACTTATCTGACAGGCAACTACTGAAGGAGATTCCGAGAGTGTCAAAATGAGCGTGACGAGTAATTATTTGTCGTTGACTAAACTAGATTCAGCAATGGCGTGTTGCGATAATGAAGTGGGTGTATGAATAACATGTTATGTGTGAGATTTTTCGAGTTGTGTGTGAGTGAAGTTGCAGGAAAGTTAACGTATTTGGAAAATGAATTAAAACGTGACTGATCTGCAGTCGCGTCCCAGAAATCTGCGTAAAAGTCTAAGAGAGGCCTTTCTATTCCCAAATACAGGACACGCATTAACTAATCCAAGATTTAGTATTATCCGCGCACGTTTTCTTGAGCTCTCATTTCGCCAGATGTGAGAGGAGTGGGGGCTTGGTTATTTCGACGACAGGACGATTATATAAACCTGTATTGTATAAACCTGTAAACCTCGTTTTCATTTGCAAAATATCTTCTATTACACAGGAGCAAACATTTCTGATAATTAGATTTTGTCAACAAGGCTCATCTCAAACATTTATTCCAATTCAACTAATGTTAGTAAAGGAGTGGGGGGAGGTAGGACGGGGCTCGAGAAAACGTGTGCGTATAATAGCTGTGATATATAATTACGTCAGAAGAAAGAACATCACTATTAGATGTGACATGGTTCTTACAGAAAATATGTCTCACTAGATTCGCATCATCCATAGAATCGTAAAAAAATATTTTGCTTTAAAAAATGTTATTCTTCGTAAACTTACGCGTCTGGACCAACAGACGTTTTGCTCTCATTCGCAATCAAGGACTCAGCCAACATGGTTCTTGACTACGAAACGTGTTAGAACAAGTAATTTACTACATATATTTACAAAATTAATCACTTTTTCGTTGCCAGGGCTCAGCAATAAGAGTTTCTTTGCCGAAAAGTCGCAATTTTTTCCTGCAACATTACAATTCTTGCAGTAAACAGTAGCGAGGAAGTACAAACTGTAACATTTTAATTTGTCCTATTTTTTATTACCTTTCTTCCAAACCTCGTTTTCGATTCAATAGTATTGATAGTGGTCCAAAAATTTGATAGTGGCCAAATGCCAAATTTTGATAGTGGTCAGATACTCAACATTCTGCCTCCGGAATGTGTTTCAGACCCTCGAAGTCCCAAAAAAGTATCATTGTCTGTAAATACATTATTACAATGCCAATATTAATAATATGATTTCAACTAATTTTATATTTTAGAACAAAAATAAATAAATTATCTTCGTTTCACACCTTGCCAAAAGAAAGCGTAGCCTCCATGTTCTGCAATTTTGAAGCAATTGAGAAGTCTTTAATGATTACTTTTCAAATTTTGCACTTGAAATGCCTACTACTGACGCAGTGGCCACTTTTGATGTCTGTGTTCTATATTTTTTTCTGCATTCTCACATTACATGTGAGAATCTTATTGTGTTAACGTTGTATTCTTAATTATAACAATCATTATTCTGGAAACATAAATGTGTTGTGTCGGCCTCTTCATTAATAAATAAGATTATTGTAGATGGGTAAAATAGAAATAATCTTACACAACGAAATCACTGAATTTCATTCTGAAAGAGTATTTCTATTTTACCCATCCATATGGATTTCCACAGTATTTCTGCAGTAATAACCGCCGATTTTATTTCATGCTGATTAAGTAACCACCACAAAACTTTACAGTAAAATTAATTTCATTGTGAAATATTTATTTTACTTTACGCAACAGTATGGATTTCCACAATATGTCTGCGGTACGGTAACTGCCAAGATCAATGTAGGTCGATCATCTTGAGAAAATCTATGACGACTTTATCTAGGCTAGCAAGTAAATTTCTGCGAGACCTGCTCTGTGGCTTGTGCAAAGTGTTACGGACGAACATCGTAATTAAAATCATGATCAGCTTTCCGTACTACATGTCCACTTACGGGAGATAAAGTCGACCACTTACTTTTGATAAGCAAGTACAGCTGTGTAGACGCAAAACTATTTTCAAAGACGGTATTTCAGTTTATACCAAAGTTAACAAAGTTTGTTTTAAACCTAGTAAATAATCGAAAAATATATTTTTTAAAATATTGGAAGATAATATTCCTTCCCACTTCAGTTCTATTAGAAGAAATGGAAGAATAAACATTAAGAAAAATGTGATTTATGTATTATTGCCATGAACATTCTTTGGTGTGCATTGTTTTTAATTATTAGTCCTCAATTTCTTGCAAACGAGATGCTATGAATGAAAGCGCACAGAGATATGCAACGACTCATGTCAATTTCAACCATTTAGTTAGTTTCATCGGCAACCACATATTTATGTGCTTGCAACTTTTATTTGCAACATTTAGTTTATAATGAGATGCTCATTGATCCATTAGGGTTTAAACCGTGACTAGTGCACGGAGCCTCCATTAAAACGTCATTCATTTTATCTTTGAACAGAATACTCTGAAACATGAACTAGCAATAAGGCCCTGACCTTGTGACCAAGAGCACGTCCGCTCCCTCGAGTTACTCGAACTACATGCATGTACACATTCCCTTGTACGTTAACGGGAGGGCATTCGTTCGCAGAGGAACATAGGCTCTGGTTGCAGCGGCTTCCATGCACCAGGGCATGAACCTATTGTTTGGCCGTCGTAATGAAGAGGCATTTGCTATTGCACTATGACACGACCGCCGATCAAAAAAGGTCGCGCAACTACACCCATAAACACCTATTGTGCGCGCTCTCCTATACCATTGTGCAAGCAAGGAAAAGTTGGGTTATGAGAGCGGTGAGTGAATGTGTTCATGCGAATAGACGTGTGTACTTCCGCTCTTCAAGTGAGAGGTACTTACACGTTGTATTAGCTTGTGTGTACGCCTGCTGTAAACACAGCTTCCCATTGAAGCTATCGGAGTTTATATGCAGCTCCACTGACTTGCACAAGGTTTCTGCAGGTGGGCTCAATACTAAGAAAACACCCATTTACGAATGTACTTCGGATTGGCTTCAATCGGGATGTCTGTTAATTGAACGAGAGTTTCACCATTTCAAATTTGTGCCTTAACTGTGAATTTTGCTGTTTTCATTGCATGTATAAATAATTATGGACTTTTTGGAAGTACTTTTAAACAATCTTGCTAATATTAGGTGAAGTGAAAAATTCAACAATAAATAATTAAGCATGCTTTAATCAATCAGTCTACATATTTATGAATAGCAACATGAAGTTGGTATTGCATACGTACCTGACCAAATCACTGAATTGAATTTTTAAAAAAATGTAATGTCTTGTTGCACATACGATGCACTGCGTTCAAAATACTGTTCACTCTTCTTAACCCACTAGCACCCCTTAATCCGGAATATTTTCTCTCAATCGAAAACCATGCTGAATTGTCTCGAAGAAATCTGCATTTGAGTATTGGAAGATATTTGTACCTTTTTTCTTCTTCTCTGCTCATATATATATATATATATATATATATATATATATATATATATATATATATATATATAGAGAGAGAGAGAGAGAGAGAAATAGGTTCGAGGTTCGATATATGGTGGTCAAACTGTATTTTTATAAATGCGGTGAATGTGTGATCTCGACAAATATTTCTCATCTTTGTGTTGTGCTACCCAATGGGAAGGATGCTAGCTTTCCGTTGTGCGATTCAGGATTAGATTCCCGGCCGGGGTAGCTTTCATTTAAAACTGCCTTAGTTTCTTTAGTTGTGTGAGGAAAAAAAACTCAGGCAGGCGGATTTTGCTAGATACGGCGAAGGGAAAACATGTTTGACACATGCCTCTCTTATCCCCTACTAGGCCCAGGCAGAACACCATTCGCTCACCGGAAAAGTCCTAAACACATTGAAAGCAAAGTTAAAGAATGATCAATTATGCAAAATAACTAATACACATATGTCCCATGTTTTAAAAACTTTCGTTTTAATATCGGAATTAAACAGCCTTTCCCCGGATACCCGGAAACACTCTGGAGACTGCCGTGGTCTGCCGCACCCAACTCAACGCTCTTGTAGCGGGATCCCTCCGCGCCCATCAACTTCCCACGGGTATGGCACAATCCGCCGGCAGAAGCAATCCCCTGATGGCAGTCTTGCCCTCAGGTCTGCCAACTTCCAGCTGTAAATAGGAGATGGTCGTCACAGGAGTTACTCTGGCTTTCATATACTGCTAGCGAAGCTATTCTTGGAATGTATGAGACATCGAGTTTAGATATTAATGCTTCTGGCACAATTTGTATATACTGAGAATATTGGAATCATTCGAGTACATCTGGAAGAAAACATTTTTATCTAAATAGTGGGACTTTGGAAACTTTGATACAATTATTCCTTAACCTTGGTAGGATTAAAACTGTATCTGAATGCGTTCAAGACTGCGATACCTGACAATAAATCTGAAAAAAATATTTATAGCTGCCGATAGAACGTCTTAGTGATGACCACGTGAACGATAAATCAGTTCACTAACAGCTACTTATGTGTGGCAGCAAAGTTTATTGGCTTTTACTTAATACTGATTAAGAGCTTGGTGATGTAAAGTGCGTTTCACGTTGTGCAAATAGCAAGAGATGTCCCGATGGCAAGAGAAATGGCCATTATGTCCTGACTCTATTTGCAAGAAGATGAGTATAACGTGTTTCTGACGTGTGTAAGATGTGATCATGCAATTGAAATAATACATTTCCTATTCAAGTGTCCATTGCATATTATCAATATTGGAATTACAATAACAGCTCTGGCAATAATAATATTAAATCTTTTTTATAATTTCTGTTGTGTCTGAAGATGCCAAAACTTAGTTAGTTAGTTAGTTAGTTAGACAGTAACTCTTTTGTAACTCATATGTATTAAATATGAAAAGATGGATGACTGCTAATAGTGTGCTGAAAAGAGGTGAGGTTGCATTCTGAGAGATGGGGCAGACGAGACAAAAATGATCCTGAGCCGCCTAAATGTATAGTTCCAAGTATAATGATTATTAATTTATATTTATTTTGTCACTTTTTGCGCAGTATTAATTAAATATTTAAATAGTAATGAAGACTTCAATTTGATTATTAATATTTTTACCTTTGGGATAATGTAATGGAGTAATAAGTAATTAAAAAATATACATTAGCTTAACTGTGAATAATTACTTTCCGATCGGTGAATTCTTGAATGAAACCTGTCTCTCCAATATGTACATGATTCAACGAATTACTTAATTTTTAGTGTAAATGTGAGCAAAACCACATTATAACTTTATTAACTAATCTGAATATACAAAGAAATTATAACTCTAACGAACATCCCAAACACTTTCCTTTGATAATGAGTGGTAGTAATGAAATTCACTTCATTCATTCACTGACACCTACATCATTCGTATTCATATCATTCAATCTTTTCGCTATAAACATAAAATTTATGACGTTGTTCTTCTACTATGTTCTTGACACAGTCTAGTTATAAACACGCTCGCGCAGTCGCGCATAACTGCAGAACACTCCTCTGGTAACTCTGGTTTTCTCACTGTGACCTAACAGATAGTAGTAGGTAAGGAATAAGTAATGAATACAAGTTTTTGGCCTCGTTTGAAAAGTAAATTGCGAAAGTGCTGCCTTCCAGCCACGCGTACACAAAGTATAAAACTAACCACTTACAATTGAACTCTTTTTCTTCATAGTATATTATACTACCTCGTAAAGCCAATGTTATTAGCCAAAAGATTGAGGGAATTGAATATAAAATAGATACAAGCAACATGAAAGATACAGAATCAATTCCAATGAGAAAGTGATTTATTTATTTATTCGTTTATTTACATAAAAAACAGTTAAAAACTGTGTGTGATTGAGATATTCATATTCATTAAACTGTTAGACATGAACCATTTAATTCCCATATCAAGATCACAACGTGTAAAAATTCGTTTGGTAATACAAGTACTATCAGGCCCAGTTATATCGATTTTACTCAAACACAGGAACGAAAAGCTACTGTTAATAGCGAGCGTCCGTTAGGGATTTTACTGACCTTGAACAGTCGAAACAAATTAATTGTATCTTAAGATTGCAGATGAATATTTCTTCTCAAATAAAATATTTTCATATATATATATATATATATATATATATATATATATATATATATATGTATGTATATATATAAAATTAATTCTTTCAAGAAATTGGTATTACGAAAAAATATGAAATGTGTTGAAAATTGACGAAATTCAACTTTATTTTATGAAGTTTGAACACTTGATGTGTGTTATTCATCAGGTGATCTTTCGTTGATGTGCAATATATTTCAAAATAAATATATTGGTAAATGTATTTATTGATAATTCCGGACGCGTCAAGTGCTAATGTCATTAATCCTCCAAATGGATGGCATGTTTTTATTTCGGGGATTTTTTGATTTTTTTTATTTCTTCTGAAGATAAATTTAAAGGCAAGTATTTAAATTTTACATATGTAATTTTTGTTACTTACTTTTTCTTAGCTTGCATACTATACAATGGAGACGAGTCCCATTATGGGCCTATGCTTGCGAATTTGATTTCGATTACATGGAATGGATATTTATTTTGGATTCTGATTCTATGAATTGGGTTTTTTGTCTGTCTGAATTCGGAGAATGCTGAGATTTGATAAACGTGAGAGGTGGCGGTGATCTCCTTCTGGCTGACTCACGCCGGCTTGCGGGCTTTTCCCCATCCAAGTATCTCCCATCAGCGAGGTAGCGTCCCCACCCGAACGAGCTCTGATCTCCCGACCGGACTCCTGAAAAGAGTAACAGAGGGTTGCATGTATGTAAATGTAACTTTGTGTAAGGGGTAGAATAGGACAAGGAAAGAAAGATCGGCGGTCTGTGGACCAATTGTTAGGTATTCGCCTGGAGTTGATTTGTTAGGCAACTGCTTCGGCATTCGCCTAGAGTTGATTGGAAAACAACCGATATGAGCAGCCAGCCGCTACAATTCTCCTCCAGACAGCGACTGAATTCGACTAAATTCTAGCTAGTGTCGAAAATCCTGCCACAGTGGAGACCAAAATCCTAGAGCCTCCTGGTCAGAAGCGCTGCTCCCACATCTGCTGCACATCCGTTGATGCCCTGAGCAACCCTTGCTGGTTTGGTAAATGGACAAAAGCTGATTATGAATAGATCAAACGTCATGAAAATTAAAAAAAAAAATCATTGTTGAATTTGGTGAATTTTTAGTATATTCAGTACTTTTCATAATACCACATAGAGATAAGTAAAATTCCTATAAATGACAATTACCTTTTATTATAGAAGAAGTATTCACCCGCCGTCTTTAGGTTTAACTCATTTGCTTTGATTCTTGATAGTCGGCGGACTGTAAAATCGGTATCGGCCGGCCGGCGTTATGAGTGACTTCTCGTTCCTCAGTTTGGTTTGAGTTAAATAGACATAACAGGACAGTATTACAAAAATAATTTTTCACGAACATTCACTATAACAAAAATATTGGACGACACACGACACTTATCACTAATAACGAACTTGGTTGGTTATAAACCTCGGTTAACGCCACAAACTTCCACCGCGATATCCTGTATCGGCCTAACGACGTGAATAAGTACCAGAATCCGCGAGGAGACGGGACATGGTCGTGAACGCGCAGGCCTTAGAAAGCGACGCCTCGCCTCGCCTCGCTCAGTCCCCGGTTCGCGTCGAGCGCACGGCCTGGCGCGGGCGGCGGGGGGGGGGGGCGGCGGCGTCTAATTCGACCGGCGTCGTCTCCGCGCCGCGGCGTCCGCGGCGCCAGCAGCGGGGAGTGCCTGAGCGCGTCCGCCGATGGAAAGCCGCTACCGCCGCCGCCGCCGCCGTCGCCGCCAGCCACCGCTAATTGGACGGACGGCGGGACGCAGCCCGGGACGAGGACGGGGGCGGGGAGGGGGCGGGGGCGGGGACGGGAGCGACGCGCGCGGCCCCATTACCCGAGATTTCTTCTGTAATTGCGCGGGCTTCGGAATAAATGGACCTTGCAGCAAGGCGCAATGACACTACTTATTTCATTGGCGTCGATACGTCTCTTCTTTCTTTCCGCGCGGGGGGGGGGGGGCGGGGGGGGGCGGGATAGATTTTCACCTCGCACGTGTTCGCGGCGAGTGATTGCGAACGCAATTAATGATGTGGGCCGGAAGGAACATTTCAATTATTGCTCAGACCAGTCGCTAATCTATATGTCGCTCTGGATGATACAGGTACATACATCGTGAAATTCTTAGAAGACGCATCATTGGCACAATCGACTTTTTATATTGATAATTTCCATTTGTTAAAGTTATTAAAGAAATTAGGCCGTTATAGACAAAATAATGGGCTGGATCGAAGTTTATAAACTACTTTTTCTTTATGAACAAGTACATAGACGCCATCTTTTGGTACAATTCATTTGTTTCTATTGTTCGTAATAAGTGGCGTACGTAAAAATTCTTAACGGACGCCTGCTGTTAAGAGCAGCTTTTCGTCCCTCTGTTTAGACGTGTTAGGTCGATTTGACAGTATAGTTTTACTAAAACGTATATGCATGTGTCGCCATTATGAACTGAGCAAGAGATTGCCTTCGTACTAGGTTGAGTCCTCCCTAAGGCATAATGTTTGGAAATTGTTGCGTGAAAGGTAAATGCAAACCACCATGTTTCCCATTTTAATATCTAAATCATCGTTCATTTCATATATGCCCAAAGCGGTCAAAATTAATATTTGGTAGTTCACATCATGGCAGGGATATAACCCGGGAAGAATAAGTGTAAATTAGAATGACGCGGAATACATGATAATAGCACATTGTATTCGTTGCCACAGATATCATACGCAAGTTGCTACTTCCAGCATTGAGTTTTGTGGCCTCTGCTCAACGTTCCAAGGTTGGAGAACATAAGGTTTGTTCCTTGCCTTATTTAATGCTATTAATCATTTCCAGGTAAAGAGGAAGTTTTTCCTGCAGTCTATCGTCCTACTTATAAGAGAAAATAAACACTAAATTTATCTATATTGCCACAAGTGAACAAATAAATGAATCCAGCTCTACATAACAATATACATTTTTGGAATGCTTGCAAGTCGTTACAGCTGTAATCTAAATCTATACTGAAATACATAATAAATTGATGAAAAAAAACAAAAAACTTACAGGATCGTAGTAATATAAATAATCTTGCATAAAAAATTTAAAAAATGTGTGACGAAATAAAAACGGACAAGTATTCGACTTCGTAATTTAAAAATATGATTCACTCCTGTTTAATTAAATGGTAATAGCAAACTCCTGATTAATTAATGCGTTTTTATAATTTTTCAGGTTCTAAGATACTTTGTCTACATGGAGATTATGATTAGTATCCCCGGAGAGATAAAATCTATATTCACTTCTGCGAACAGCCGTGACTCCGAGAGGCGACATTCAAGGCCATAATTACCTTTCCTTCCAACCAGAGCTACGGGAAGGTAGGCAACAAAGCATTCCATCTGACTTTTTGCATGACCCTTAACTAGTATGTCTGATGATAAATTGACTTTCTAATAGAAACACGATTCAGGTTACTCTGACCCAATGCTTACAGAGACACCATCCATGTTCAATCAGGACTGGGACATAGTCCACCAGTAACTATTCATTAATAACTAGACGTGTTGTAAATGTGTTTCTGTCTGGTGTCTGCTACTTGTCAATACTGCTATTCTGGGAATCTCAAGCCAACAGCCGGTCGCGCGCACAAAGGCGCACGTCATTTTCAATGGCCGAGGTTTCGTCTGTCCTTGAATCCGCGCGCTCGTACGTTAGGAGAAGCTATGGTCCATCACTCGCGCAGAAAGGGCCGTAAAACTTCTGCCGTCCCAGACAAAGATGGCGGCCCTCGGGTTCTTGTCTCGGCGGGCCGCCGTTCGAGGCGATGGTCGGTGGTCCCAACGACAGTGCCGTTGGCGGCGGCGGCGGCGGCGGCGGCAGCGGGCGTACAAGGTTGCTCCACCTCTCCGCGAGGAGGCTGCGGTGCGGGGCAGAGACGGAGAGGCGGGAACGGCGCGGCGGCGGCGGCGGCCAGGCGCGAAGGCGCAGAGGCAAAGAAGCACGAGCGGAGAGACGAACGAGGAGCGGGAAAGAGAGATTCGGTGAGCCCGCCGCCGCCGCGCCGAGCCACGCCGCGCCGCGCCGCGCCGCGCCGCGGGCCGGGCCTGCATGCATCGCGCGGCCTTGGGTCGGGCCTGGCGCGCTCCATCGCGGCGGCGGCGGCGGCGGCGGCGGCGGCGCAGGCGGCTCGCCGCCCCGCACCACGCCGCCGCCTCTCCGTGCCGCGGCGTCCGCTGCCGCCGCGCCGCGCCGCGCCGCGCCGCGCAGCGCCTGCCGCCCCGACCCTCCGCCCCGCGCCGCTCCGCCGCCGCCGTCACCACCGCAGTCTGCAGACGCCGAGACAGCGGCGGCAACGGCGGCGGCGGCGGCGGCGGCGGCGGCGGCGACGGTGGTGGTGGCGGCGGCGGCGGCGGCGGTGACGCCTCGCCACAGCCACGACGCCCTCTTCCGGACCCGAAAAAACGTAAACAGCTAGAAAAACACTTTAACGATTCAGTCGTAACTCGTTGCTGTTATTTTAAGAAGCTCCCGGTATTATCCCTTACAGAGACGTATAAAAAGGCCGTGACGTAATTTCGCTCCCCCCCCTCCCTCTCGTCTCGCGAGGCCGTGATTCATCGTCACACAATACTGAGCGCGATCTGCGCTGGGCTGCGCGGCTCCCAGGGTATTTTTTATGCTCGGGGGTGCCACTCGCGGGGCGGCTCGTGTGTCTGCGGCGGGGGCGGGGCGGGGCGGGGGCGGGGGCGGGGAGTGGCGCAGGTGCGCGGGACGCCGTCCGCCGCCCCCGCCCGGGCCGGCCCGTCCCCGCCGAGCGGCCCCCAAACGCGCCTGCAAATTAATGAGGGCCGACGACGAGCGGCCGGCCGGCGAGCGGGGAGTCTCAAATTTGAACTCGGACCAAGAAACGGCCGACCGATATAGATGAAATGTTTTGCGATATTCTCGAAGCGGTGGTTGCCGGTGGGAGGTTTCCAGAGGCTTTGGGGAGGCTGCGTGGAGGCTGCGCTCTTCTAGATGTTTCGTTTGGCATCGAATACTTTCTTCGTTCTTGCTCGTCAAAAATGGTTTTGGCTGTGTTACTCTTCTGCGAGAAGACATTGAATTTCACTAAGATACACCTGTATGTTGCTATGACTATCGCTGTGTTGGAGTGTAGTGTTCTCATTCAAATGAAATTTCAGTAAATAATCTGTTTTAAAAAGGGCTTTTAAATTGTAATGTAGATTAATACAAAGATGCAAAAATAAATAGTAAGCTTTCACACGTATTTTGCGTCAGTATGTTGAAATACAAATACACGAGATGTTAAGAAGTAAATTAGTAGTAATTCATGTAATTTTGTAATATACGCTATTGCAACGTTTTATTGAAATGCTACTTTGCAAATATTTACATTGTATTTAGACACCGTATGGATCAGTAATGATAATGACTTACTCACTTCCGGCATGTGTAAAACATTCATGAAAAACATGAAAGCATTTCCTATAAAATTCTGGCCCGATGAGCGAGAAGTAAATTGCTATACATACAGACGGTTGTGATTAAATTATTCTTTGATAACGAAAATTTATTATAAAGACAGTTCAGTAAATCTTGTCTTTGTCTATTAATTTCTAAATGTATGTTTGCCATTCATTTGAAATTAAACTTGAGAGAAAATTACCTATTTAGAATAATAAAGTATATTATAAAAACAAAGTGAAATTATTGTGCAAAAATATTATTTTTACATAAGGATTAAATACATTAAATACATTATTCGTAACATAAGAAAATTTTATCCTTGTATCAAAAATTGATCCTTGTATCATCTATCTCCAATACAGCCAAAGCCATCATTTTAAAAATTGATTAAATCACACTTAAATAAATTATTTTTTATAGTTACTTCAGTGCATATTACATTCTTTAGGGACTGTAATTCTTGCAAACAATTTGCTCACCACGAGAATGAATGACCATCAAAGGCTGAATTTTGCAATTATTGTTTAAGTAGTATTGTTTCAAATTGGTGTTCCAAAATAGTTCCATGTGTCTTATTATTAATTACGTGTATCTTAAACACGTGCGTCAATCGAAGACGATAAATAATAGTTGTTCTGTCGGTTTGATTCATTGCTTTGCAGTCCTTGTAATATGTAAATGAGATGTCACTTTCAACAGAAATAAAGTATTTTATTCATCTACCTGAAACTAACGTAACGCGAGAGCATAAATAAAAATAGGCATTATACTTTTCCACCTTTTTCATTTCTTGTGCAAATAGAATAGAGTAAATACTGTATTTGCTGCATTCCTTAAAAGTAAACTTGACACTTTAATGAAAATACAGATTCTAGAGACCTCAAACCTCCAAAAAGAATTTCATCCAGAAATACTTGTCTATTTGGTGTCATGTTAGTGTGAATATACCCTGAACTCTCTATTAAATTTTTTGTCAATCAGCCTGATTGAATCTCAACCGATTTGAACTTACGAGCTTGTGTTTGAAAGAGGTCTCATATGCAAGTACATGAAACGTGCTCAGATAATTCTTTTTTCTCGAAAAGTATTGAAAGTCGCCTCAAATGTTTATTCCTTAAATGGTTTTAATACTAAATAAAATTTCTGTTCTATTACCTTTTGAAAGTCTCGATTTAATTAAAAAATGAGTTCCCTAAATATAAAAAAATGGAGTACATTTATATCACATATCTTGAATACAAAATTTTGATATCAAAAATTAAACAAATTTCTTCATTGAAATTAATACTACATTCCTTTGGCATTTTCTATAGATTTGGTGTTTTTTCTCAATAAGAATGAATTTTAATAACATTTTTTTAAAAATAACTAATCTTTATTATAAAATATCTTACAAGATTATTAATGATACTTCTTCCATGTGGAAGTACCTAATAAATACGTGCATCCAATTTCTTTATAGTTCCTTCAACTACATTATTGGTAACAATATGTCATTATACATTATTTTCGTACAATGTACTGCAATTCATCTTTCGACATTATGTTTATTCGGGAACTCACATGAAAACGAGATCAATGAAACTTCACCATGCCTCTTCACATGTATTTTCAATTATTTTAATGATATGTGCCTTGTTTTAACATAGAAAATCTTTGTTGTGTAGGGATCCTCACTTTTTTCTTAAAATAGATCTTCTACCTTAATTTTCATAGACTCTTCTTATGTGACCGGAAAACATCTTTCAAACATTAGGCAGTCGAAGTTTTTGAAGCTCACTTGCTTTGCTCTGCAAGAAGTTAGAGTCTTCAGCTCTGATATTTCGCAGAAGGCCCAGCAGATCGTGCGTTTCATGAGTTCGCGAGTTCTGTTTCCAGAAGTGTTCAGGACCAACTTTCGTAAACATAGAGAAAGCTGTCATATCTCACAGGCAATCAGAAATATTAATGTCATTATTTTTGACAACAATTTCTAACATCATATTTCAAGAACACTTATTTTCTCACTTCTTTAGGTTGTCAAAACGCCCCAACCCGTCGATGTCGCCAAAGATTGGTATTGGTTACATGTGTGAGTAGAAGAGATCTACTTTTGAACGTACCAACTACTAGATCTTTATTTCCATAAGTACAGTGCATGTTACATTCCAAGAGGTGGTGGTGTTTGTCGTCCGTTGTATCGTAAAATCTGGTGTTACAAGTCCACTTTAAAGTATCACCCTCAGGGGGGCACGACTGGTCTCCCGTCGTGTGTGGTAGTGTAGGCCATGTAAATGTAGGTGTGTATGTAAGGGAAGAGGAGGGGATATTAAACGGAGAAACCAAGGAGAATTGCATACAAATTACACCAGTCGGATTCATCCAGCTATGTAACAAGTGCCAAAAATCTGCTACCATCGAGTTTGAAATCCTAGGTTCTCGAGGTTAACGATACCACAGAGGCACCAATGTTACTGTAAAGCTATCGCAGTCAGTTTTGATTTTTGCCGAAAGGTGTGAGAAACGTTAAATCTTGGAAGTTGTCTTCACGATTAGTGAGGAAGGAAAATATTTAGCAATGTTGAGTAATATTATAATACGTGAAGGTAGAGCAAGGGGACATGAGATGAAGACATCGAACACGACTGCCATGAGTATCCAAAATACTGATATCTCACTGGGGACTCTATGAGATAGTCGAATATCTCATTCCTTGACATTTTGACAAAACCATTGTAGATGACAAAATAGTAGCTTTTTATCGGCTCGGTGAAACATGTAAGACCCACCTTGTTTGATCTATGAATAAAACCTCATATATTTGTGTATTCACGTTTTGAAATCCAAAGTTGGAGAGGGGCGGCGGAGGCACCTGAGTCGAGAGAGGAAGTTGAAGGAAGCGAAGAGAGAGAACAGGGGACGTGAGTAGAAGGATAAATGGGGAAAGAACGGGAGCGGGAATGTGAGGAGCCAGAGAGAGAGAGCAGAGGTCATACTCAACACGTAATATTTTTCTCGCAATCAACAGTTTTTATTTCAAGAGAATGTTTGAAAATGTTAATTTCATCCTTCATTATGTGATATGAATAGTACTCAATCATACGTCTTTTGTAACTTATTGTGAGATTATGAAAACAATCCTGAAATTAATGTGAGAATACTGAGTTTTGTCATGTACCATGCTTACGTGAACTCATATACTTTTACGGTTTCACAATGGTCGTGTGCCTTTCTGCAATATAAGAATTCACGCATAACTATTCATCATAGGTAATGTATTTCAGATTAGCATGGCAAAAGAAGACTGGCAACTTTTCTTTTATGGGTACCACAAATGCCTTTGCAACCTTGTGCTAAATGAATTGTTATACATTTCCCGAAGCCGTTGAAGCTTATCTCACAAGTGAACTCATTTCACATTGAAAAATTTCGTTTTTGATTGTATTTTATAACGGTTTACTCATAACTGTATCAATCATTAGAAATGCGCTAATCGTTCTATCATAAACAAGAACATACCTTTCTGTAAAAAATGGATCGTTTCAGGAAAATTATTTCGTGGATGTTGCATTAACCTGTAGTCTTTGATCCGATTTGTGCCTTATTACAGCACTCTTGGAATAAATTACTTTTTCATGCTTGTTGTAAACACTCGCGTGGAAAACTGGTTGTCATTACAAAACAGGTTCTAGAGAAGGGACACTGAAGCTGCAGGTAATATTTAAGAGCTGTAATAACAACTGCTGGACAAGAGGACTCATTGGACAATAAGGGAATAGAAAAAAAAGCTGAAACACCGTAGTATTATTTGTCATTATAGAACTAGTACTAATTTTAAAAATTACTCTTCCCTGATTTTGTATCTGCAATTATACGATGCGTTTCTAAAATTTATTTAAAAGGTATGGTTTCTCTGGGTATCCATTTTGCAGCAGGGACCCATTTTGGTGTTGAGGTTTACCTTTCAATTATGAAGACAGTGATTGTCAATTCGTAGACTAACTGAGCCAAGATTTATTTGTATGTTAAGAAAACATTAATTATAAATTAAATAAATAGAATCCTGCTTTATTAATTCATGAAGATGATATTTCATAATTTAATTTGATGAAAAGGTATGTATTTTTCTCATTATCGTTTGTTTCAGAAATGGTATTTTTTGGGGTAGGAGGTCGTCTGTAAGGATTGCATCTCAATTGAAGTCTTCATTTTTTTGTTGAGGTGCCAATGCTAAGAGATAAAATATCGTGGAGGTGGATGCGGTAGGGAGGGAGTAGTCCCGACAATAAATTCTATCAAGTCATGAGTGTCATACATTTGCGTTGCTTTCCATTAAGTACAGGCAGCAGAATTTTGGAGGTGTCAGTTTCTGCAGGTATAAACTAGTTTTGTTTTGAATCTTCAATTATGTGGACGTCCTGGAGTTTTTTAGTCAATCAAATCATGAAACATCACAAACCATTTATTCATAAAGTCCAGAAGTTACACCACAAAGTTTTGCATACTAGCGCGCCTGCCTCATCAGGTGCTTTTAAACTCTTTAAAACAAGATAAAAAATAGAAAACTCTCATTTTTGTCGTGTTTTATCAATTAGTGTCAACACACAATTAAAATATACCACAAATAAAATAAATCAATAAAAAAATAAGGTTACAACAGAATTGAAGACGTAAATTCGACAATCATATAGGTTGTTGAATAACCAACGAATGTGAATATAATAATAATAATAATAATAATAATAATAATAATAATAATAATAATATTTTAATATTGTTTCTTGTTACTTCTTAAAAGCACCAAAATATATGTACCAGTAGAGCATGTTAATATTGAATACTTTTATACGTTCGTTCATAAATAGCTGATTCCTTCTTTTTAATTACCCTGTTTACAATAATGAAATATTTTCCTTTGTGACTAAAAAACGTATATTATTGATCGACAAAAATCACTATTTGCTACTGCTCTGCGCTTGACGATTGATTGATCAAACGCGACGAATATCATTATAATGACTTCATTATAATGAAGATAGAGTATAAACCGTTTCAGAATTCATCGATCAACCAATCGCAACAGTTACTCACAACAAAGAATGGGACGATCACTTTTGTCATTCGTGTCCTCATTACTTCATAGTTTTCGGTCTATTTACTGTAAAATCTTTCTTCTGTTATGCCTTGTATGATTTTGTGTGCGGTGTTTGAATTCATTGCTCTTCTAATCCAGACGAAATGTGTGATTTTTTTAGAGTGTTCATATTTAGAAGATATTTCACATTAAATGGCGTGATGAGGTCTAAATAATAGTTTCTGACATTTTGGACGAAGTAGAGATTATTGACGTTCAGAATAAAGAGGGAGTAGCTCTTTCTATATCGTTAAGTAAATTGGCAAAAAAGTCAAAAATGCTAATTTGCTAGTACGTTATAGCTTCTGCTTCTCGTCACGTATAAAACCGCACTTTAACATTGCATTCCTCAGCGAAACCTAAAATGTCAGATCTCCATATTTACCCGATCCCCTCCGAAAGGAAATACTGTATTACATTTTGATTAGGCAAAGAGCTGAAGATTTTCCATTGTATCCCTTCTTGTACACACTTGAAAAATTTCTCACATTCGAAATCCTGTCCACCAAACTCTGAGAGCATCGGCCCCAAAGTCCACAATAAGACGAAATACTTGTCCGCTCAGGTAGTACGCGTGCGAGGCGATTGCCTGGCTTCACCGTAGGGAAACAGCCATCGGCAGTGTGCGGTTACGTAGGATAATCGCGGAGATTGGCGCCTTCGCTTCGCACCACAATGGCGTCCGCGAAAGACGGGGCCCCGGCGAGAGGCCATTGTCGGCGACGCCGCTGCCCCCCATAAACAGCGCGTTCGATCGCGCGATTCGTCGCCCCCCCCCCCCCGCCCCCCGGCCCACGCCGTCCACCATTGTCCACGGCAGCACGATACGTCATAAACGCTCGCGGGGAACTGTTTTAGAAGAAATGGCGAGCACAAAGGGGCTGATTAGCTTCACTTTGGCTGTCCCCTGCGAATGGAAGTGGCTGAAATAGTTACCAGTTGGAAATCTGGGAGCGCGAAGATGTAGGGTTTGGTATTAGTAAGTGGTGTTTTTCAATCGGCTGGGAGGGTAATTGTGAAGAACTATAATGTAAGTACTTTCTTCAAAGTATATGAAAGAAAAAACTCTATTAGTTATTTCATATAATTTTCTTTCATTTACATACTCTCTCAAGATTTTGATTTTTCATAACGAAAGGTGAAATTAATAATTTAAAGTGAAGCTTTCAATATTATTCACTGCTACCGAATACGTCATGAATGGACGTGAAGAAGTGTTTTAGAATAAATAGCGTCTCTAAAGGAGCTAATGAGCTTCACTTTAGTTGCCTAGTTGAAAAATGAAAGTGGTTTAGATAGTTGTAAGTTGAAAATTTGACAGCGCAATCATGGAGAGGTTCTTTGATTCACTAGAATTTCCAGCATTCATTAGGAGTCAACAGCCGTAGTTCAATTTTGAAAGATAATGAATTTACACAATCTGGAAACCAAATTTTCTGAAAATGATCTAGATGCCAAAAATTCTTCAAATAATCTGGCCACCGAAATGGCGCTTGTTGATTGGTCCTTTCATCTCATTCCCACATGATGATTCATAAGAACATAAGATTTTGAAAATACGTGATTAACAGTATATTAATATTTATTTAACTCTAAGTGTTCTGAAGATCTTTACACAAAATATACATTTGCAACTCACTACGGAAATGTAATAATTGCGAAATCAGTTTTGGAAATGTTTCCAATATCTAATTGGGGGAAATCCCTGCAAGTGGGTGAAGGTCGGCGCCGGATCTCGGCATCCAGCTAATTCTCGGCTATCCGGGAGACGCCGCGTCGTTGGCTGAGGTGGCATCCAAAGGCACCCAAATGGCACCCCAGCCAACGACGCGGCGTCTCCCGGATAGCCGAGAATTCATGGATTCGAGCCGCGGAAGCTTACGTATACCTCGGCATCCAGCTGGTGAAGATTTCCGCCACCTCCCGCGATGACAACATGCACTACACTTACGGGACTATTAACCTTAGCAGTTGCGCCCGGAATCACAAATCAATCAATCTCATGACAAAATTCCAAATTAATGAATTAGACATTTTCTTTAAACGCTTCAAATGAATATCACAATAACCAAAAAGGAGCATTAAAGTTTTATCTCATTACTAATATTTCAGTTTCTTACGATTAGATATTTGGTGTAAAATTATGGTATTAACAGAAATGTAGTGCAATATGAAAATTACAACCCACTTTAAAAACTGATAAAACCTGTTTTCATAAACACACTATTTGTATAATAACGCGTATGTCTACTGGGGACATTGTTTAAGGGAAATCTGTCAAGTACCTTTTATTAAAAACCGTCATGCAATATTAGTAAAAAAATACATAATAAAACACTTTATCTTGCCTCTTGGAGAATTCTGACTTGTCACATTAAAACACAATTTATTCAGCAAACCATTGAATTGTTATCTGCTAGAAATTACCTCGTAAACGAACAATTTAGATAACTGCTACACTGATTTACTACGACTTCCAGTCGTTAGTATTCTAAAAAAGAATAATGAATTCTGTATAACAACAGCAAACGTCTGTCGAACACCATTAACATCAAAACTATTGATCCAAAACGACGTCGTAAAACATGCTCCGAATACAACACCCAGCCAATTCCTCTCGAATTATTTCGTACTAATGAAATACTGTCGTTAATTTTTTATTGACAGGCTGATATTACATCAAAATGATTACGTATGCACTCACTACTCGTACCTCAGACATTAAAATTCAAAGCGCTCAATACCGCGGGTTTCTCTCCTTGCTCGCACCAGCGACCCCACGCGACGTGATCCCGTCCCCGAACTAATAACTAATGAAAAGTGGTCGGGGTCGTAATCGGATGCGACAAAAAACGCGGGAGAATCACGGCGTGGCTCGCGTTCACACGAATATGCTGAGCGGCATTAATGTTTAATTCAATGCGCAGAATCATTAGATCGCGCTTTAAATGATGAATGAGCGTATAAATGACTTGAATTAATAAAAACGCCGCGACGAGCGACGGAACGGCTCTGGGCGATTCGGCACGGCTCGGCACGGCTCGGTACGACTCGGCTCGGTACGACTCGGCTCGGCACGGCTCGGTTCGGCTCGGCTCGGCCCGGCCCGGCCCGGCCCGGCTCGGCTCTGGGCGAGCGCGACCCGCACTGGGGCGAAAAGACTTCCTAAGGGCGCGCATGTAAAAAGTTTATTTGTGACTAGTGGACCGGCAATGCTTGGCTACGAACGAGCTACACATCACACACTACTGGTCACATGATTGTTAATCACGTTTTACGCTGAGTTGTGCAAACGTTATAATACACGAAAGATTTGTCGCAAGTATGTTTGTTTTATGTCCTGGTTTGGACATGCTGGTCAAGTATCCTACTGTCAAAACGTCCTCCCTCAATTTTGGGCAGGAGTTCGCTGTGGTATTATCTTGGAGAAATTAGATTTACTTGTCCGAGATTCAAGTAAACATTCCGGTCGATATTTCACAATTTCTGGAGCAGAATTCTTATTTCCAGTGAAGTCGCGATTAATCCTGGACCGTGCGGGGTGTTACAAGGAGTTCAGGAGAGCTTGAGTCGTCATAATCGAATAAATCATCAAGAACGCCTTCACATGTCCGATTTGAGTTATCAAATCACTATTAAAAAATTCTCATTACTAATAAGAAGAAAAGTGGAGATCGTCCGGATGGCCGAGATCGTTAAGGCAGTAGAGCCGTAGCGATCTCGGTCTGAAGAATCACGGGCTCGAGCCGTGTCTCGGGCGTGGTTGTATTTGTGTTTGTCCTTTCACACTCTGTCATCACCATATCATTTCGTCTTCATAGTTACCATAACGTTCAATTCAATAGTGGTCGCTAATGATCTAGGCGTTGATGCAGCCTTAAATAATAACAACAACAAAAAAGTGTGAAAACTGCAGCGAAATCTGTCGAGTAGTTCTTGCGTCTGTGTGCTACTCATACGCATCTTCCCTTTTATTTATACATAGATAACTTGTTCACTTTTAGTTAGCCGACGCATGTCGAAGTGCTGGTGCCGTTTTTTGTCAAGCCCACCAGTGTCTATAACTTTTCAACCTCAAATTGTTATCAAGCACATTTAAATTAAAAGCAAACACATTCATACTGAGACCAATCTATGTTTAAAAAAGTGTTTTAAAATATTGAAAATTGATATTTCTCTCAAAATTAAGCAAAAACTACTCAAATTTTCGAAAAAATGAATATGCCCTTATTGTAAAATCTGCGGTAGCGTTGACCACAGACGGTCAGACAGGCGGACGGACAGACAGATGTTTTGCGGTCAATCAGTTTTCTGGTATCAAAGACCCACAAAACAAGGAGTTTGATCGCACAGCGTGCTAGAGGAAGAAATTTACTATATATTGTTCATTTTTTCGTTACCGGGGCCCGATAATGAGGGTTATTGCGTCGAAAATTCGCCGTTTTCCGGCGTACGATTACAATACTTTCTCTCTTACTACGTAAGGGCGAGGAAGTATAATATCATGTAGAATACATGATGGATTAAGTGATTAGAGTACACACGTGTTACACATAATGCGAGTTGCCTAAAATAATTAGAGATTGACGGCCGTTATTCGAGGTGCTCGACATCCATTGGAAACATTTTTGATCCTGGATGACGGTTCAAATGAGAAAGAGGTGTTAACCCGACGGCTGTCACTGAGAATGGGAATGAGGCCAGGGTGGGGGAGAAAGGAATACGCGAACCGTGACCTGTTGTTGAAGGCACTTCTCCGACAACCTCCTTGAATTTATCGTAGGAAACCACGAAAACTACCTAAAAGAGTAACCGGCCACTAGAATTCTTATCCATAACCGGCTTCTTCACAACTATTTTGCTTGAGTTGGCAATCAGAGCACCCTCGTGTTCTTTGATTATTTTGTGTCAAGAACCTGGGTCGTTAGTCCCGTAAGTAAGGCGCAAGTTTTATTCCTTAATGTTACGCTTTATCACGTGTTTTACCCAGTTGATGATGAGATTACTCATCGACCTGCAAGTCGATTTTCGGGGTTTTCCCTGGTCAAGAATCTCCTTCCAGCCGGGAATAGCCGCACCGGTCCGACATATGTGGTAGTGTAGTGTATGTATGTGTAAGTATGGGGTGAGGATAGGACAAATCCGGCGGAGGTGGCTGAGACGCCAATTGAAATCACTGTAGAACCACTGACCGGGAGGTACGAGGGTTCGAGTCTCGATAGTGGCAGGATTTTCGAATTCTGCCGCTGGAGGAAAATTCTAGCGTCCGTCTCTTCTGATCGGTAGTTTTCCACGCTTTCTCCGATCGACACCAGCCGCAACGCCTGTGGAAGCGGAGCTGAAAACGAGAAACGTGTGATGAATCTATCACTCGCTATCTACGCGTGTCTCAACTGGAAGAAGTTTCTGCATGGCGTCGCCTCTCCAGCTAATTGGAATTTCTATCTATCGAACGGTGCATTGGCCGGCACTCGTTCACCCACTTCCAGTCGCAAATATGCGGAGCAGAGCTGACGGGCGGCCCGTGTCTGACCTCTGCGGTTGCTCCGGGAGCGAATGGGCGCAGGGTAGAGCACGCGCCATCAAGCGGCCGTCCTGGGCGGCGCCATTACGGGCGATTTGGGCGCCCCGGGCGGCCTCGATCGCACGCACGGCGCCACATCTGCGCAGGCGCCCCGCGAGTGCACCGGCTGCAGCCTGCCCTGGCCTGGCCTGGCTCTCGCCAGAAATTAGGGCGTGCGTTCCCTCACTTAAGCACTTTCACGGAGGTGATTTTCACAAGTCGTTGGTAAAATGTTTATTGAAAAATATTCTTCATCGTTTTCTTCCCCTGATCCTTTTTTATTTATTTATTTATTTATTTATTTATTTATTTATTTATTTATTTATTTATTTATTTATTTATTTATTTATTTATTTATTTATTTATTTATTTATTTATTTATTTATTTATTTATTTATTTATTTATGGTGGCTTTATAAGAGCTCAGGTCATCAATGATCTCATTATGTTTACATCAGTACATTACCAACAATTTCAAGTTTACAAACTAATAATATCATTATATCATATGTATTACATCATTGTATCATGAAAAGTCTATCATTATTATATTGCATTAACCAATTTGCTTATTTCTAGTAATTCCAAAATAGTTTTGTAACCTACTTCTGATTTGAATAGTTTGTATAAGCTTCCTTCTATTTTTAATGATTCTCTAACATCGAGTACTTGGCATTCGAGTATTATATCAGGAGTTGATGCAGTAGCCTCTCATTCTTTTTCTGCTTTTTTCATCTCCTTCATTTTCATTTTCATCTACATCTTCACCTTCATCTTCTACATATTTTTCTTCTTTTTCATCATCATCATCATCATCATCTCCTTCTTCTTCTATGTCTTCTTCTTCTTTTTCTTCTTCTTCAGGTAAGTATTGGAAACTCAAGTTTAGAAGATTCATATTTATATTAGTTATCGGGTTCTACTCAAATACACTCAGTGCTTTTTTTAGTTTCCTACATTTCTTCGACCTTTTGATTTATATTAAAAATATGCCGGAGATATAATTCTAGTCTCAATGTGTAAATACGTTCACATTATCATTGATTTATGCATTAATTCATCTTGTTTGTCGTGTCAAATACATCCAGTTTTAGGCTGATGTTTGAATTTTGGTTCTTGACTCACTTAGTGTAACCTGTTTCTTCTACTTGTTTCAGAACTCATTTCTAGATATTAGGTGCGTCCCTTACTTGCTTAGACATAATGTCATTATAACGCTTACTATATACGAATGTAATTATTGTAAAACAATTTTATAATAGTACTTCCATTGAAACAAAAAAATATAATGGCAAAAAAGTTAAAACAGAGAAATAAAAATCAGTGCACATACAGCACTTGGAAGCTAATTTGATTTCCTCTATCTGCAACAAATTATTATTTTTGGAAATTCATGTTTTTTAAAATTATAATAACTATTAAGTAAAAAAGAGAAACAAATTCGGCGAATCAAGTGTAGAAAAACAAGCATATGAGGAGGTAACGTCCGTTTTTGCTTCAAAGCTTTGATACCGGTAGAACCGGTAGCTCTTACGATCCTCTTTCATCATTTTATTATTCCGGTAAATTTTAGTAAATTGAGGTAATAAAGATAAGAGAAGTAATTTGAACACTTAGCGCTTCTTTTCTATCTCACTTGTTTCAGAAATTTAATCAGTATTTGGAACCTTTGCAACTTGACTACAATTTTGCTCCATAAATATTTTCGACTGTCGCAGTAGTCGCTTGTTTTTGTCAACTAATATTATTTCTTTCCGTAGGTTCTTTACGTTGAAGTTCGTATTGCTACGGTGAAAAAGTAGGTAAACAAAATTAGCGTCGTACGGATCGTTGATGTCTCACATTTACTTCAGCTATTCATAGATACTGTAATGAAAATGGATGGCGTCTAAAGAAGTACTCATATTCACAATGTGATAACTGTGACAATCATAATAAATTACATATTAAACTTCAGTACCTCAATGACTTCCTGCGAAGGAATCATTTTTCAGGAACGATTCCTATATATCTTTTATATTAAAACTTCCAATCAATCGCTCAATATGGTTCGATTTTAATTGCATTTCAAGAAGTATGCCGCTATCTAGTGATCTTCAATGGTTCTGTCATATCTTTTTGTCAGTACCTTGCCCGAAATGGCGAAAGATTGTTTGTAGAACTAACAAAATGAATGGAATATCTAGTACACCCTAAATATGATTTCAGTATTGTGCCTTCGGGGTAGGCCTATCGCAAGTCTGGCTGTTCCCCTTCCATCCTAAGATTCAGCGTTCCAGTCGTTCCATATTGAATCTTTGGCTGACAAAGCGTTTTTGCGGCAGATCTCCTCTGTTTTTTCCTAACGTTGCCCACGCGCCTAACTACACCTTTGCTTCATTATTCAAATTATATATATCATATATTACCTATTCATAAACATTGTTCACCCATTTTCAGGTGTCACTATAAGAATTGGGACAGGTATCATAATAAAGAATAATACTTATATCTGTATTACCTTACCTGGGATTGTAATTGTATTGAAGGAGGGGCGATTCTGATATTATTGGAATGGTAGTGGAGCGAAGGTGGAATAAGAGTCAGGAAGAACATTCAGATCCGAGAGGTCGTACTGTAAAGCCGTTCTCTTCAAGTTGTTCTGAAGGCACGTGGATGTGAAGGCCGAAATCCGACGCGCTGCCCGCTACGCAACGGGTCGCCCGTACCAGAGGCATCTCAGCGAATGACTCCGGCGCGCCGAGTTCGAAGCCTGGAGGCGCGCGTGGGCGACGGGGGGCCATACGGCGCCGCGGCCCGCGGACGCCCCCAGGGCGCGGGAGGCGCGCTGCCTCGCAGGTGCGCGGCAAAAACGAAGGCGGCAACAAAATGGCGTCGTTATCGCGGGGCGTTGCTCAGTTGCGTGCTGCCGGAGTCGTGTTCGGAGCGCCGCCGCCGCCGCCGCGCCGAACCTCGCACGCGAACGCCCGACCGCCCAGCCAGCCAGCCCCGGCCCCGGCCCCCGCCCGCGGCCCGCCCTCCGCGCCGCCGCCAGGCCCAGAACCGGATTCGAACCCGGGGCCGAGCCGCCGCCGCCGCCGCCGCCGCCGCCGCCTTTGTCCTCGGAGGTGGCTGACGAGCGCCCCCCGGCGGCGGCGGCGGCAGCGGCGGTTGTGGCGACGACGATGGCGGCCCTGCGACGGGGGCGGTAGACGGGCGGCGGCTGCGGTGACCACGACGGGCGAGGAGGAGAAGATAGCGACGACGAGGGAGACGCGGCGGGGGAAGCGTTGTCGAGGGGGTGGAGGCGGGGACGGCGGAGGGCGCCATCTTGGCGGAGGCGGGGACGACGCAGGGAGGCGGAGGCGGCGGCGGCAAGGGCGGCGAAGGGTCAAGCGAGGGGAGCGTCGCGCAGACGATGGAATGGGAGGAGCGCGGATTCGTCTGGTTTTAGACCGGGAGCCGCAAGGGCGCCGAGAATTGCATCGTCTGCGGCTGTTCCCTGCAGTAAGGAATGTTCTCACAGAAACCCTCTTAAATTTTCGTCCGCGCGAGAGAAAAACGGGTTGCATTGGAATGCCTAAACTTAAGTCGATCTCGAACCTTCGGCTTCTCTTGTAATTTATGCATTTCAAGCACAGAACGTTATTGGTGAATGTGAAGTGAATAAAATTCTTATTACTTACTATAAAGTTTGGGCAATATGTCAGGAAGTGAGTACTTTGTAATGATAGAAAGTCATTACTTTTTCAACATTTCTCCCAAAAGACGTAATATTTCCCCCAAAGAAACAAACTCTTATCGAGCCTCCAAACACATTTCTTCGACAAAAGTCAAACAATCGTAAATATTGTAGGAATGTCGATGAGGTATTGTTAACGTGTTATAATAGTAAGCAAATGGTAGCAAATGGAAATAAAAAACATGAAATACAAATAAAGAAACAACAAATAATAAAATTACAATAAATACATTTAAGATAATAGTTTTTTGTTTTTAATATTAATAATTATTATTATTATTGTCATTATTTTAAATATATCTATTATTTGTATTAATGCCCTTGTACTTATTATCTTCTTCTTTTGTATTAACTTTATATTTTATTTATTTTTGTAGACTAATGATGACGACAAAGCCGTCGAAAGTCGGCTCCCTATATAAATCTATGCAGTTGACGGAGATTATTATTAATTATTTTATCAATCGCAAATACATCACTATCGACCTACCAGTAAGTGCTAATAGTAGTGAACACAACTGTTTACGCGAGCACGAGCAGAACAGGTGTTGAAAGAGGGGGAAAACCGCACTTTTTCAGGTACCTCCAGGTGCGAAGGGAGGCGCGCATATTCGGGCCGCGCCCGTCCGGCGTCGCCCCGTGCGGTGCCGCTCGTCCGCCGCGCCCTCACGCAACCTGGTCTGCGCCGTGCGTGCTCTGTCGTGCCGTGCCGTGTTGAGAGGACGCGCACGCGCCTGGGAGCGCGTCACCGTCGCACGCGCAAAAAAACGCACGGGGCTTGCTCGCACACACACACACACACACACACACACACACACACACACACACACACGCACACGCACACGCACACACTTGAGATTTACGCGGCGGTGGCGCCGCGTGGGCAAACAAGTGACGAAAGCCCCCCGCGGCGCACCGCCGACTCCCAATGACATTCCTCGCGATGCTCTTTTGTCTCAATTATGTTTACAGCGGCTTCAGAAAGTACGCGCGATCCGTCTCCGGGGTAGGCCACGTTCCGCTCTGCTCTTCTCTTTGTTCTGTTTCTTTATCGGTGCGCGTGGATGTGCGTCTGGAGATTAATTGGGACCCGTCATAATTCCGGTAGTACCGTATCAAGAATTAAACCATTCACTTCTTGTGCTGGAACGTTTTCTTTCTCTGTTGTTTTGTCGCATAGAATAGCGTCGTAACGTTTAAAGGCCACTTCTGGACATGTCTCCATTTAGCATACAGTTGTTTACAGGATTATTTAATGTAAGATAGGGATTCATTACCATGAATTATGAGTCGGACTATTACGTGTTCTGTTTTCTCTTTTCTATTTTAAATCAATCCAATTGTAGTATGAAGAAAAAAATACCAGCATTTCATAAGATAGGAACTTTATACTATGTGTTGAATGACAAGTAAAATGTTTCCTTTTTTACACATGTTTATATGCAATATCTTAGAAACATCAATACTTCGATATTCTTGAGATATTTTACAACAATTATGAACAGACGTAAGTGAAAACTAAAAGTATATCTTGTTAACTTCTCATTTATCAATGAAAATCAAAAGGAAAACATTTTTAAAAAAAATTAAAATATTTTGTTCTTAAAGACAATGCTAAAATATAATTTCAAAACATTTCACATTAAAAATTGCTAAAATGTTTAGAACAGTTCTGTGGGAAGTAATTAAGTAATCAAAGTGATTTAACAAAACAATAATGAAAAAGCCATTTTTTTTACTTCGAACGCGAGTAAAAATGAATCTGGGATTTCTTGAGGAGTTTGAATGGCGCTCTCCGCATATTCGCATGTCTCGTGCCACGTGCCATCAGCTGCCTACAAATCATTTCTGCCCTCGAAAATTAGCACCAAATCCCCCAAATTAGGAAGACAATGGCGAGTGGTGTTCCGTTGCAGCGTGTGAATACGCGGGGCGCGGGCTACACAACGCTCGAGTACGCTGGGCATCGGCGCCTGGATTTACCGGACTACCAGCGTGACTAATAGCCCATCGCTAGCACAACAGTTTCATGTAATCGCCGAGTTATGGTGTAATCGGAAATAATCACAATCAGCAGATGGGAAGTGGGAGTCAAGTCGTTTTGTTGGTCGACCGACCAAGTTCAAGCCGTTCTCTCCCGCTTTCTCTCTCTCTCTCTCTCTCTCTCTCTCTCTCTCTCTCTCTCTCTCTCCTCTCTCTCGCTTCGCCCCGAACGCGCTCCCTCTCTCCGGAGATTCCAGCCTCTCCCCACTTCTCGACGAATCGCGCTCGTCGGCGACTGAGCAAGTGGCTGCGGCGGGGCGGCGGAGACGGGTGTGGCAACGCAGCGACGGGCAGAAGGGTGATGGTGCTGAAGGAGGCGGCGGAGGTGGCGGTGAATCAGGCGGAGAAGGCGGCGGCAGAGACGGGGGTGGCGTTGGCGTGGAAGGAGACGTCAGGGTGTCGGTGGGGTGTGTGGTGGTGTAGGCGGGGAGGGGAGGAGCCGGAGGCGGTGGCTGCCGCCACGGCGGCGAAGGCGGGGGAGTCGTCGGCGGTGTTGGCGGGGGCAGAAGAAGCCGGGCGGCAGCTACGCGGTGCCTCGCCGCTCACTCAGTCCACCTTGCCGAGTCTGCAGTAGCGACGCCGAGTGAATTATTCAAAGCTTTGTCCGGCAGCCGGGCAGCGATGACAATTGACCGTAGCGCACTTCCGGTAAGGGAGTACGACGCGCCGATAAAATTCAGCCTCGGACGACATTTGAATACAGGAAATTCGGCGTGGAATTTGCACGCCGCTAACAAATGACTCCGCAGATGCGCCCTAAATAGAGGCGCGCGAGCGCACGCGGCGGCGCCGCCGGTAACGCGCTGGTTTCCTGCGCCCCTCGCCCCTCGCCCCTCCTCCCCCACGCCCCGCTCGCCCAATGGATCTGCCTCGCCCGCCCTCAATGAGCCGGCTTTGTTTCGCGTCGCCTCGCGCTCTGCCCACATCGCCCCGAGACCGCGTCCAGGGCCCAAAGTTATTTCCAGGGCCCGGCAACTCTCCATCAAAATTGGGGACAAAGCTAGACGTTGCTTCTATAGGATGCGCTAGTGTCGCCGGATACAGCAGCTGATAAGACTCGCCAACTTTCACACATTAAAAATTGGTCAAGAAATACGAATACACTTTGATTATGAGCGATTTCTGAAATAAATTACGAAAGAAGTTAAATACTATGTGTTTATCTTCTAAAATGCATTTATTCATAAGAATACACGCATGAAAGAAAAGATAGCGCGAACAGCGGCGCGATTTTATGTATCAAGCGCGTGTGTTTGCGTCCCGAGAACCCACGCGCGTTTTAAATAACGTTGGTAGCAGTTCGTATTTTAGTCCGTGTAAGAAGGTGATGCTCTAGAGCGCGCCACTGTAATGGTCCCCACCACGTTATATGGAAGTTATAGGGCCCTGGTTATTTCCTCGAGGGCTGGGCGAACGCCGTCTCTGTACAGAGGCCGAGGTCTACACTGATGAATAGGAGCGCGTTATCTTCATTGCTGTACCGAAAATTCGGCTTTTTTCCTTTAAAATATTTATTTTTACTAGAACATGAGGTAGAAACAGAGGGTCGCTTCTACAAAGTACTAAATGTTTCAAATGCGTTCGTTTTATATACATAGTCGTTTAATATGATGGCTTTTCTGAACCTACATCAATGACTTGAGTTGTGGTTCCACGACAAAACTTGGCTTCCATACGTATACTGCACTGGTTGTGCCTTTCTCTTTTGGAATTAAATGACTTAAGTTTGAAAATTTATTCTTAGTGGGTCAATAATAAACAAGTGACATGTTATTTTCTATACAAGCTAGAAAATTAATTTTGTTATCTTAATTATTATTTGCTGACTACTGAAATCAACTCGCACGTGCTACAATGAAATTTTAAAAATTGTTGTCATATTAAAACATTCTCCTCTACGAATCACTTCATTTCTTTAGACAAATCACGAAAATGTTTAGCTCTTAACCTCGCGAGTACGCTACCCTTGTAAGAACGTGTATATTTTGTATATTATCAAGAAGATATCTTTTTCATACATTTTACGTTTTTGATAACAATTACTCGTTAATTAGTCAATCGAATTATGTGCAATCGTGAATATTATACAAAGATAGTACATAATATCATCAGAAAAATGTAACTGACTGGAATTATATTATTCGCATAGTCACACAATTTAACGTAATTGGATTTAATAATGTTATATTATTTTACTTAATCACTACATGCACATACAATTAATTGTAATTTATATAGAGACGTGAAATGGTGTTAATGTTTTTATGCATATATCAGCAGTTCAGTGGTTTTTCATACAGGGAATCGCATACAATTTTGAATGAAACTAAATGTTCTACATGGCGTATATAATTCACAAGGACCATGAAGCAAATCTTACGTACCTGAATAGCATACTAGGAACATAGAATGTAACTCGAGAAGGAAATACTCGCAATTTTTTTTTTCAAAACTCCGTCTGTCTGGCGTATGTGGACAACATTTGTGCCTGAACCATGCGAAGGATTTTTTCCGAATTGAAGAAACCCCTGTCCATTTGGAGTCGAAGCTCTCCGATTTTGAAAATCATCCATTAATTTTTACGGGTACTTTACATGAAGCCCCTGGGACATTTTCAAAATTTTCTCAAATACGGCTTCAAATGTTTTCAACAGAATAAAAATAAATTATGTACAACTTGGCGTGTTGACGAACTAAATTTAAGAAAGTTGATGTTGCTGATAATTGATCCAAATTAATATAAGGAAGGAGGAATGATAAAGAACAAATGGATCGAGAACTGAACACTCAGAATTCACATGGAATCGTCATATTTTTTTCCTGATGTTTCGTCAAATCGTATTTGACCTCTTCAGAGAAATTGATACAAGGCAGAGAACATGATGCTAAATTTGCTTCTGTGGACCTGTTGTTCCTAATTATATAGATTAAATTAAAATATATTATATTTATAATTATTATTTTACTCTGTTTTCCAGTCTATTCCAAATTGATGTCCAAAATAAGTAACTTTTCTCAGTTAATCACAAAAAGGAAATGATTTCATTTAATTGTAATATGTTTTCGTCAACTGTAAAGCAAATAAGCAAAACATTTTAAATAAATGTATCTGTTCCATATCAGTTTCTCTACAGAGGCCAAATATTGTATAATAAGACGAAAAAGAATGTGTATGACAATTCCATCTAAATTCTGAAGGTCAATACTCGATCCACATGGTTTTTTGTATCCCTCCTGTAAAATTTAATATTTAAACAACTAGAATTATGTAGTGGATATAATTATACCATACACTTCGATAGTATTACATTGACTCATCGCATCGCATGAATATTGCAATCCAAACATTAGCATGTAAACGTATAAACATCCGCATGCAAGATAAATTGTCCTTATGTTACAGATCGTGTCAAAAAGCCGCGAGAAGTGCGCGTAGTGATTTTTCTTGTGCCGTTAATATAAAAGTAGCAAACAAAGCAAAAAGCAGTGCGCAAAAAAGCCACGTATCTGTCACGTCGCCGGTGTTAATATTCAGAGTAACCGCCCGTTTCGACCTCGACGTACCGATACCGGATGATTGATGCCGCCGTCGGCGCTACTGTGTGGTTACGTCGGCTGTAGAACCTTTAATTACGGACGAACTAAAAACTCCCCTGGCGAGGTCGCCGTCCCTTGATTCACGTCGCTCTCGAGATTCCATATGAACCATTAAGGCGCATTTCTTTGGCGCGCTGTTTGTTTGGATGCGCCAGCGCTCGCCGGAGCCGTGAAAAACAGCTCGGGCCGATGTTAAGTGGCAATAAAAGCGACGAGGGGCCCGCTCACACACCTACGCTTCCGCCACCGCCTCCGCGGGCTTCTAGGCATGGCGGCCACGCCATCCAAGTCGCGTAGCAAGGCCGCAGCGGCCCAGCACCCACCGTTCCTTCTTGAGGCGGCGGCGGTGGAGGTGGTGGCGGCGGCGGCGGCGTGGCAGGCGAGCTGGCAGCCCGCTGGTGCGTTCCCTCGCTGCCTGGCTGGCTGAGATGCTGGATGCAGCGGCGGCGGCGGTGGAGGCAGCAGCCAGGCGGACCGCCGAGTTTTTGTGGTACCTCGCGTCAAGAGCGAACGAAGGAGAGACGCGATGAAGGAGAAGGCAAAGGCGCTTGGCGGCGGCGGCGGCGCCGTCGAGGGAGGAGGCGGAGGAGCCGGAGGCGGGTGGATGGGGAAGAAAAAGCGTCCCTTCTCCACGCTCCGCTCGCGCCCGCGCCACCCCGCCCCGCCCCGCCCCGCCCCGCCCCCCGCCCCGCGCGCTCTGAGAAGCAAGCAGCCGCTCGGCGCGCGGCCGCCCGGCCGGGGAAGAGAGGAGACGAGAGGAGGCGGGCGCGAGGCCCCGAGGAGAGAAGGAGGCTGCGGCGGCTGAGATGAGGCGTCTGGGCGGCGGGGGGGCGGGGGGCGGTTGGGGAGAGCGTGGAGGGCAGGTCGGCGGCGGGCCCCGGGGCGCCGCGCGCAGCCTCCTTCACCTCCCCCTCCCCGTGCCCCGTCACGTGATCGGGCCCGCTGCAGCCGCGCGGCGTGGCTGGCGTGCCCGAACATTACTCAGCCGGGCTCGAAACGTGGACAAAGACCGTGGCACCGAGCCTCAAGGTCTTTTGTGTGCGCGCGGCGTGCCCCGGCGTGGCCAGAGTGCCGTGGAACCGCGCGGCGTGGCGTGGCGTGGCGTGGCGCGGCGCAGGCTCCCCTGGTGAGGGCGCGCGGGGTGGGGCGGGGCGGGGCGGGGAGGGACGGGGGCGGGGAGGGACGGGGCGGGGCGGGGCGGGGCCGAGCGTGCGCGCGTGCAAACGCACCGCCGTGCATGCGAATGCTCGCCGTCCCCCGGCCCCGCTCCGCCCCGCCCCGCCCCGCGCGTGGCTGGCGCGCTTCCGATGCGCCGTGCATTTGCATAGCCCCTGCACCGGGTTGACTGGGCGACCTACTTGCCTCGGACGCGAGCGCGCGACCGCTGGACTCGCGGCTCCGGGGCGCGACGCGACGAGGAGGCGGGGGGGGGGGGGCGGAGGGCGGGCCGGCGGAGGGGCGTGGCGTGGGGAATGGTACGGGAGGGCGGGGGCCGGCGCGCCCAGAGGTCACGCCCCGTCGCGCGGCGCTTGAGACTCGAAAGCGTCGCGTCGGTTTCCGCTCCGGCGGGTCGCTCCGATTTCGTACGCAGAGCGAATCCGTCTCCGCTCATCTCGAAATCAGCTGTCTTGCCTTATGAGACGTACTACCTTCAGGGGGACGTGTGTGCTACAAAGATCATTTCATTCTAGAGGTTTATATTGATGCGATTACCGGGATAAAATAAGTCCATTCCAATAAGAAGTTTTAATGAGGTTCTTAACGTGTATATATTATAATTATTAACTTTAGACAAGATCGATAAAAATTGTAAAACTACAACTTTTTTAGCGATACTACACCCTTAGATCAAACTTGTACATTGACATTGGATAAAAAGTTTCATCGGTTAAAAAATACAAATCAAAACAAAATTTGCATGTACACCTTATTTGTGGTCGGTATCAACTTACAAAATAATGGCACAATTATATATTACGTTAAAAAACTCTCATTTTTGTAGGTGCATAGTCTAGTTTCTAGTATAATACGCGCACATCTTCTTGGGCCCCGAAATACCTAATTTCACTCCTTTAGTAATTTTAGTTGAATTAAGCATAAATGGTAGTAAAGAGCTTTATTGACAAAATCTGATAACCAGAAATGTTTTCTCCAGTGCAATAGAAACTTATTTTGGGCCGAAAAACGAGTAACAAGATTGATTCAATAGTCCTGTATCCCAGTAGTGTTTCTATCTTCTTATACCAATTATTTGCGCAAGCTTAATCGAATTCTGTGATCTTCACTGATAATCGGAACCCAGACCTCATATGCAGTGTATCAGTGCTTTTAAATATCACTCTCTACCCGTGTAGGGAATTTTTTTTCTTTTGTAGCATGTGTATTAATGAGCTAAGGTCATGTAGCGTTGTTTAAGTAGTAATAATAATTAAGATATGAGATAGCGAAAGCCTTGTTCCCAGATTCCGCCGTTGATATTACGCTTACAAACCGGCAAGGGGTTGCAGCGAACAGCAGTAAAGCTTTTGCTCATTAAGAACTGCGTCGTCCCTTGCCCCCACCGCCATGCGTTTATGACGAAGATGTTTGATGAGACACGCGAGAAGAAAAGGGACAAAATAAGCAGCGGACAGGTAGTAAAGACATTAGTATGCAAAACAACTAGGACGTGCGGGCCATGAACTCCAGGCCGGTTTCATTTTTTGCGAGTCTATTCGAAAAAAGAGAAAATAAACCAAGTGGGAGTGAAAGTACCAAATTCCATATTTGATGCATCTAATTCGTGTCAAAAAAATGTTGCGCAAGATATTATGAAGAATTATTGTTTTCGAGTGACATGACATCAAAAACTCTATTATAAAACACAAATAATGAGATAGATGTACATTGAAGATACGAAATTGCATCTAAAGACAAAGGAGCAATAGGATAATGTTTGTGGTAAAATCTGTATTTTTAGCAGACCAATATCAATTTCGACAAACTCTTCAGTAGATGGTAACTAAAAAAAAAACAAATTTCATTATTCTTTTCAGTTCTTTGAAGGGAGACCTCACACTTATTCCACTGTCTTTAAAACTTTCAAAAATATTTATTTTATTAAAATGCCCAGCCATATTAATTTAAAGGCCGTGTCATCGACTTATCATAAATTAGTATGAATGGATAATAAAAATCCTTCTTAGGAAAGCTGTCCGTCTTATTGGTCATATTTTCACTTGTCACAAATTTATTGGGCGACTAAAGACAATTCTAATTAACTCTGCGTGTTATGATTTAAAAAGAGTGAAAGCACGACTCGTCGTCAGAAACTTTCTGAAGGTCTCATTAAATCAATATTCCAACCGTGCCAGTACGTGGGAATCATGACGCCTGGTTTTATGTGACGTCCTCTTATTCGTGTCCATAAGTACCCAATCTTAATTCGACTTGCAGTGGAATGATCGAACGTTGCAGTTTGGGCATGCGCAAGCAATATACTATTGACAACGAGAGTTCATCAAATAATGTGCCAAACATCTGAATTCTGTCGGCCTCGCCTTCCTCACATGTACATTTATCAGCGATTACGTTCGTTCACGAAAACCCAAAATGGAACATCGACTTTGCGCGGGGAGCAGTTCACACGTGGCACATCGTGTGCAATAGGGATGCGATATCCATATCGACGTTTTCAAAACATCGATCTTTTAAACATCGATGAATTAACACCGATGTTTTGTTAACATCGATGTTTCGTGGTCGATGTTTTTCTTTTTCGATGTTTTGTTTCTGAATGAAAAATTCCTACGATCACAATACTGAAAAATTTAAAATATGAAATAAATAACACTTGGTTCATACGTTGGAACTAAAGGAACGCTATTTGTTCTACCGTCAATAACCAAACTCACTTGCCCGAGATGACCTCCATGCCTTTGCATTTTCTTTTTCTTCACATTTATTTCGTACGTTGAGATGTGGTAAACAAATACGCTCTGGGCGTAGGGTCTGCCCGTTCTTATATCCTTATTCGGCGAATTGGTAAACACGAACACTGTCAAATTAAATTTTAATGCACACGAGATTAATGTTAGAAGTAGTAAACAAATCTACATATTGATATTGAAAAACATCGATGTTTTAAACATCGATGAATTAACACCGATGTTTTGTTAACATCGATGTTTCGTGATCGATGTTTTTCTTTTTCGATGTTTTGTTTCTGAATGAAAAATTCCCATATTCACAATACTGTATAAGTTAAAATATGAAATAATAACTGATGGTTCGTATTGGAACCCAAAGTACGCTGTGTGTACTACCTTTATCGACTCAACTTTCTCGCCCGAGATGACCTCCATGACGTTGTATTTCCTTTCTTCATATTTTGTTGACATCGATATTTTGTTATGGATCTCACATCACTAGTGTGCAACTCTATATGAATGACGAAGCTTGAGTCACAACGCAAACACTAGCATTTGCTGAAGAACAGCGACTATCATACAGTACCAATCTGGGAGTTTCCCATGCGAGATTAGAGGTCCGAATTTTGAGTTACGATGTTCGGTATAAAAATTCCAATAAGCTTTGTACAAATGACTTGGCTGCACTAAAGATCTACTGTGCAACACAAAATCGAAATTGGAGTAATGGAGTTTGATGTAACTTGAGTGTAAGTTAAGTTGTTTTTGGAAGTGAGATAATGACCTAACGTGTTAGCAGTGACGTCGAGTGTAACATATATATTTTACATTCTAAAAACGTCATGTCCTGAAACTGCCATCAAGTAATGAACACAAACATCTGATTCTGCTTATCTTTAACGTAATCGTTTTTCTCATATATCTATCTAACAGCGATAAACGCATTCAAAGAGAGGCATACAAAGTGGGAGTGGAGGAGTACGACCTTGGATGCATGACTTGAAAATGGAGTCATCAAGACATGAAAGCAAATGTAGTCTCACTATCTTCCCCTCGTTTCGCGCGCAGTTCATGTCGTCAGACGCGAGACAAAGATCCGAAATCGGAACCGAGGCATCCGGTGTAGGAATGCAACTGACTACATGAATAACTTGAAGACGAAGTCATGCAGTCATGAAAGCAAATACGTGGTTTTATTGTCTTCCCCACGTCTTCAGCAGCGATAAAGCTTTCTGTCGCGAGACAAAGATCGAAATCGGAGCCTAGACGTCCGGTGTAAGAACGCAACTGACAACGTGAATGACTCGATGATGGAGTCGTCAAGTCATGGAGCAAACATCCGATTTCGCGTGGCCGAAACGTCTTCCCCGTGTGTATCACCGCGAGACAAAGATCCGAAATCGGAGCCGCGGCGGCGACGGCGGCGTCCGGTGTACCAGTGGCGCGAGCGCGTGCAACAGACTCCTTTCTTGAGACGAAGGTCGCCGGCGCCCGCATCCTTGACCTCTAGCCGGCGCCCGCCGCGCTCCCTTCACCGCGACGCGATGGTGCGGCGGCGGCGGCGGCAGAGGTGGAGATGTTAATAGTGGCGGTGGCTGTGGAAGAGGCTGTGACGGAGGTGGAGACGGAGGCGGAGGCAGAGGCGGTGGTGGAGGTTGTGGTGGTGGCGGTGGCGGTGGCGGTGGCGGTGGGGTGGTGGTGGCGGTGGCGGTGGCGATGGCGGTGGCGGCGGTGGTGGCGGCGGTGGTGGCGGCGGCGACGGCGGCGGTGGCGGAGGCGGAGACAGAGGCGGAGGCGGAGGCGGTAGCGGTGGCGGTGGCGGAGGCGGCGGAGACGGAGGCGAAGGCGTTCGGTGAGGGGCGGTGTGGCACGGTGAGGCGTGGCGTGGCGTGGCGCGGCGTGGCGCGGATGAATGCGAGGCCCCGCGGACTCGCTCGCCTCTCCCACGCCGACTCGCCACTCGAGGGCGCCTCTGTAGCGTTGTCTGCGCCTTGCACCGGCCAGTGTTTGCCATTCAATATTCCGCCTCTTCCGGTCCTCGTTTGCGCCTAATATTCTTTTTTTTTATGGTACATGTAATGTCCGGCGGAGGAGTACAATTTTTCTATGTGTCCTGGCCGTGCACAGCTCATGTGTATTAATGATTGATGAATTGGATTATTTGATGGCGCGTCGGTTGCGTGATGTGGCGATTACGGCTGTGATTGTTGCAATATGACTTCCCTGCCACATTTACAAGGTAAAGACACTCCTTCCGTCGCAACACTGCCTCGACGCGTCGGAAAACTAACCGCTCTCGTAGATGGACGATGCTACGACAAATGGACCATAATATCTATTTTGTACATTACAATCTAATAAACATGTCTATACCCACTTCCGGAGCTCTAAAATCGGGTTTAACCGCCTAGGAGGCATGGTTTGCTTGTTATCCCCTATGGAAACCTATCATGCAGCGTCGTGTGTTGCGGGTTGCATGCGAACCTGCTGAATTCTTCTTAGCTTATTGTTTAAATGTTGTGTAAATCTACATTTACTGTCTTAAATCTTTTTATGCAATTCTGGAAGCTAATTCCCTACTCATTTGCACATCAATGGGATTTTGTGTCTCATAAATCCTACAAAACTGTCCTTAGCAAAGTATTAGAAGGGTTTACTAACTTCATTACTATCTTTTTATTTTCTTTCATATTACTTTTCAAACAGATGAAAATCATCGCCTCTTTAAAAACACGACATGTATTAAAATTTCGCCAAAATCAATTTCTTAAGATTTTCAACTTTGTCCCAATAGAAGGAACGAAAGCAATCACCCACATTCTCCATGTCTATACCTATAGCATTTGGTTACTTAGAAAATGGGTCTGGAAGCTATGTGTTCCCAACATTCACAAAGAATTATAGTAGTAACCGCATTCTAAAACAAATATATCAATACTGATCTCGTGGTAAAAGAGATATATGTCGCAGCTCAAGATTAAGATGGCATTTCGAAGACGAAACAGCAAACTCTCCTAACCGCTTAAGAGATATGGTGAGTTGGAAAATGAAATTAGATGTGAAGTACGTGAGAAATCATGAATGAACAACATACTCATTTCTGGGGAGTACGTTGGGCGCTCAAGATAACAATAAAATTATTCTAGTCATTTCGTTTGTGGGAATCTTCAAGTTTAAAAGAACATAAATTAGTGCAAGCAGCTAATTACTTTTATAATTATCTTATGAATTATTTTTTGAGGAAGTGTCAACATCCAATTAATACGTGTGGAATATTTGTATTAAAATGACAAGATAGTTAAGAAGCAGCAGGGTTTTTTAAATTACGAACATTACACGCCTTTATCATTTTTGGTTGCACACTTTACTACAAAATATTTATGAAGCGAAGGCAAAACCGAATAGGCGACTGATTCCTAATATTAACTGACAATTTTGAGGATGTAGATTGCTAAGCTAATTTATTTAAAAATGATTTTTCTGCTGAAACAAATAATTGAAGAGAGAGCATTCATCTATACTATTCTACTAAAAGAATTTATGTGTAAAACGAATTCTGTTCGTATTTGGACGAATAATTATAAGCTGGACAATTTAAAGAATCTAAAGAGTGAATTAAGACCCTATTCGTTTCACAAAGCCGTGGCGATCTGTACATTCGCGTTCGTGTATTTGTTCCCGACACATTATAATGTCTAACACTGCTGTCGTCGCAAAAAGTCGCAGCCCGATTCGGCTGCATACGCGAGTGGCGCAGATTCGGTGCGGCTGCAGAGGGGGCGAGGGAAGACTTAACCCCTGGTAGCTTTCCGCGGCGCTCGCCCAGAAGGCGGCGAACGGGCACGCGGCGCGGGTAGACGGCGCGGCGCGGCGCGGCGGGCCAAGGGCTGGCAGCGTCCCGCCGTCGCCGGCCGCGCGATGAATATGCAGGCGGGCAAACGCACCGCCCCCGCCCCCGCCCCCGCGGCTGTTCTCCGCGCTCTTCGCGCAGCCGGCCTCTCCGGAGCGCTCGCCCGCCTTCGGCCGACCGCTGGCCCTACGTCCGCCCACGCTCACGCCCTGCTCGCCCTCGCGATTCTCTCACAGCCGGCCCTCTCCCGCGGCCCTTCCCTCCCTCAACTCCTCCCCGCCTCCCCGCCACTTCCTGCCCCGCCACGCCGTCTCGTGTTCTTTCTTCGTGATCCCCTCGCGGCCGGCCGCCGGCTGTCGTCCGCTATCTCGCCGCGCCGTCCGTCGGACCGTGTGCCAGCCGACCGCTTGCCCTGGTGGGCGCGCGGGAAAGTTCGGCGAACAGCCGGGGTTCGACGAAGGACCCTCCGTTCGGAGGGACAACTGCCGCGGCCCGCGCGCCACGATTTATGCGGCGGAGGCGAGGCATAACTCACGGTATGACAAATGCCCTCATCTCCATAGTAAGTGGGCGAGCGTCCTCGCTACTTCATTAGCGTTCGGCTGTTCGTTAGTTAGACGGTCAAACGATACGCGAGGACGCGCGGCGGCGGTTCGTGGCGGCGGCGACGGAGGCGGGGGCGGGGGCGAGCCGGGAAGACGCCGGAGGCGGAGAGGCGGAGCAGCTGCGTCGGCGTCGGCGGTGACGACGGCGGAGGCGGCCCTTTTGTTCTGTGGGCCCGCTGCAGCAGCAGCCGCCGTCACCATTGATGCCGCCACCACTGCCGCCGCCCCGCCACCACCCCTGCCCCAGCCGCCATCTTCACCGCTACCTCCCCGCCCCCGATATCGCCCCCGCCACCGTACCCGCCCCCGCTCCGCTCCCGCTCCGCCCCCGCTCCGCCCCCGCTCCGCCCACGCTCCGCCAACGCTCCGCCCACGCTCCGCCCCCGCTCCGCCCCCGCTCCGCCCCCGCTCCGCCCTCTCCCCGCTAACCACTCCGCCCCAGCTCCGCCCCAGCTCCGCCCCCGCTCCGCCTCCGCTCCGCCCCCGCTCCGCCCTCTCCCCGCTAACCACTCCGCCCCAACTCCGCCCCCGCTCCGCCCCCGATCCGCCCCCGATCCGCCCCCAATCCGCCCCCGCTCCGCCTCCGATCCGCCCCCGATCCGCCCCGATCCGCCCCGATCCGCCCCGATCCGCCCCGATCCGCCCCCGATCCGCCCCCGATCCGCCCCCCCCCCGATCCGCCCCCGATCCGCCCCGATCCGCCCCCGATCCGCCCCCGATCCGCCCCCGATCCGCCCCCGATCCGCCCCCGATCCGCCCCCGATCCGCCCCCGATCCGCCCCCGATCCGCCCCGATCCGCCCCCGATCCGCCCCCGATCCGCCCCCGATCCGCCCCCGATCCGCCCCCGATCCGCCCCCGATCCGCCCCCGATCCGCCCCCGATCCCCGCCCCCGATCCGCTCCCTTACAACCTCCCTTACCTTACCATCACCACAACCTTCTGCCTTCGCTTTGCTTCTTTCCCGCCCCTGCTCGACCTCCGCCACAAATTCACCACCACATCACCGTATTCACTTCATCTCCGTTTACCCCTGTGTTCACTCCGTCGCTCCTACTATGTTCACCATAACCTGTGCCCACTCCCCCCTCACCCCCGCCCCGCCTCCAACGCGTCGCCCCGCCGCCGCCGCCACAGCCCCATTCCCCGCCCCCTCCCCCCGGCCACCGCAGTCGGCGTCGCCGTCACCCCCGACATCATCTCCGCCTCCTCCACCACGCCGGGGGCGGAGCGGGTGGCGGAGGGGGGGGGAGACGTTCCGGTCGAGAGAGTTTGGGTCAGGGGGCGGAGACGCTGTCGCGGTTGGTACGGCGGCTGCGGCGGCGGTGGCGGCGGCGCGCGGCCTCTCACTTCGGCGACCCCTGTTCGAACCCCGTGCCAGGCACGGCACGCAGCCCGCGGGGCGCATACACGGAGGGGGCGCGCGCGCGCGCGCGAAGGGCGTCGATAGCGCGCAGGCGGAGCGGGGGGGCGGGGGGGGGGGGCGGAGAGGCCAGGCCCATAGCGTGCAGCAGCCGCGCCGGCAGCGGCAGGCGCCGAACGGGCGGCAGGGGAGAAGCAGCGGCGCCCTCCGTTTCTTTGCGCAGCCAAGAGGTACAAATGCCTCTCCGCGGAGAAGATACTCGAAGGGGAATCTACTAGTAGCCGACAGTAGCAAAAACTCTGCTGAATCAATGCACAGAAAATGGTTTGCCAAAAAGTAGCGCGCACACTGCTCAAGAAAAAAAAATCACGTATTGAATAAAACTGCAATAAATTAATTATTTTAACAAACGTTTTAACAAATACGCCTGCCATTACATAGTATATTTACGTACACGAATTGACAGTTCTTTACATACCAGGAATATCTCAAAGATCATGTTATTTAACGTAACACATGAATAGCAAATATTTCTATTAGGGTGGCCTCTTCCTTGGAATCTCGCTGTCGCATGATGAATCAGCTGTGTGGCAAGCAGTGGCGGGCTGAGAATTTAGAATTCAGTTCGTACGTGCAATACGAAAATGGATAACACAATCAAATATTTGGATTTGTAAGTGTAAATCGTTTAATTGTTGTTTGATTTTTCCTGAGTTCCTTGGTATCTAACGAAATATTAGAAACCTCTCACATGGCCAGAGGGCGAGTAGTTTTCTTTCCATTTCTACGCGCATTGGAAATTAGTAACACAGATTCTTTTGTAAAGGAGACAAGAATAATTGTTCAGTGAAGGAAGACTAGTTTTCTCAATTCTACAATATTTATGAATCGTATGAATTGATGTTTGTATGAATCGTTATGATCGTTTGAATTGATTGTGGGGAGGAAACCAACAGACGTTATTCTTTTGCAGACTTTTCCGGATCTGCTATTTAAACTGCGAGATGAATACCTGAGTGTTGAGAAGGGAGACCGGCGAAAATATGGTGTTGTGTGATGTTTATTCGTTGGTCGTGGAATGGAACGCAGTGGTTAAGAAGTATTGCGAAAAAACCAACCGTGAAACTGTTTTGTCCTCCACAAATTCCACGTGGAGTTATCAGGAAACATATCAAGGAATGATAGGTTCCCAAATGTGGAAGGTCGGCAGTATGATCGTTATACAACTGGTCGCGCCTATTTCTGCACTAAAAACTCTCTTAAGGAGATTGGATGGTGATACATACAACGTGTTGCATTGCACTTTATCGATGTCCGAGACGAGACTAATAACCTCACTGTACACGGTTATTTCTCCTCAAGTGTTTAAAGAATAATTCGGTTTATTGTCCGATATAAAATATTGTTTAATGTTACATTGCACAGGTCAACAATTTTTTCAAAATTTCATTTGCGTGAATTTTTTTTAATGAATCTTAATAATTTAGATCTGATGATTTCAAACGTCAAAACGGTTATGTTCTCCATTTTTCTATTTGTCTTGCTATTTTAATATTTAAATTTCAATCGAAACAAGGAAGAGCTTTTTTGAAACTTTTTTAAGCCAAAGGCCGATCTATATAGTTTAATTAAGAACTTGAGTTTTCTCTATAAATATTGCTTACATCTTTTTGCACGATTATGTTATTGACACGAATATTTTTTTCCTTTTACTTTAAGATATAATTATGTCTTCAAAGAGACTTTAATGTATCCGCACATTTTTTTGGCAATATTTATGAATACTTTACGTCAAAGATAAAACAGAATCAGTTGTTAGACGCCCTTATAAAGATTACTTCAGACTTACTCTTGGTGACCAACACAAGAATTAGGCCCCACACAGTGTATGTCACAACTGCGAGGAAGTGATGCGTGACTGGACGAAAAGGAATCGTAAGAGTTTACCTTTAGGAATTGCCATGAGCTGGCAAAAACCAAGGATCTAGTTACCTACTAGTACTAGTGACAGCGACTTTTGTCTCGCCAATATGAAGGGTATGGAAAAGGAAAGCCGACTTAATGTTTCATCTTCTGATGTTCCTTCATCAATTCAAACTCATTGTGTACTCTGATACTCTATCAATTCTAGTTTTTAAAGGTAGAGCTGAAAATGATACCGACCAGAAATCGGAGACAAGTATTGAAACTGAAGGAATAGTTTGTGAAGCGAATGAGTATTCTTCTGACCCCTCCAGGTCTTCAACTCCTCAGCAGTTTTACCAGTTAGAGCTAAATGATCTTGTGCTGATTTGGGCCTCTCCAAATATTCAGCCAAAGTGTTAGTCTTTAGATTGCAAGAACAGAATATACTTATCAAGTCCGTGAAAGCTTTATTCTTCCGGAATCGAGACGAGAAAAGAAGTTTGATTACTGTTCCATTGTTTCAGATTTTCTCCAGGAATTACGGATAACATTTTTCAGTTGAAATGCTTGGTCTTTATTTGTAGGTAGTCCTAAGCGCAGCCTGAAGTATGATCTACTATATAATGGCAATGACTTTGCACCTGTTTCAGTTGTCCGTTTGGTTGTCCGTCCTGTATTTACGAGAATAGCATAATTACATTAAAACTGTGATTGAACCACGAGCACAATCTGTGTAGAAACTAAAATAATTAACTTTAACTTAGGTAAACAAAGATGATTTACAAATTATCCATGCTATATTCGCCTATGGGGCACTCGACCTTGAGATAAGCACTGGAACCACAAGGAGCGGACACGCGAGACTGCAAACAAGTGTTGAATGCTTCCAACATATAGTCAGGCTCAGAATATATTCAGTCATATAGTTTCTTGAGATGATCAAATCAGGCGTTTTGGATGGACTCCATATTCGTATACTACTTGTAGTTGATCAAAAATATGACAGATAAATGAACAAAGGAAGAGTTGCATGGTAATAATTCGTACGCTTTCTGGGAAATAAAAGGCTGTTACTCTTACAGCCACATTAATACGTTGTCAACGTGTCATGATCTGGGTTATAACACGAGTATCATACTCGAGTTCCTATTCGGTTACCTTTATTCTTTCTCTGACAACTTATAAGTATGTGTCTATAAATAGTTCCATCTGGACATCAAGACGATGGAAGAGTACTACCAAAAATATGGGTCCAACATAAATGTTAGCAGTCTACTGCTGGAGCATTAAATGGCACTGCCCTAACCGAGTCTTCAAAGAGGAAGGCTTGAAAAGCTAGTTGCTGCTTTCAATGAATTAATTTGACCTTTGTTTCCGCATAGTAAAAATTTGTTATATAGTGAGCGACTAGTTTCATATAAAGTTTAAACAGAATTTGTACCAATAAATATATTTAGACTTTGCGGCAAAAAGAGTTACAAAAGTTAATTTTAAATAACAACATAATTTGAAGAGTTTCATCATATATTTTTCCCACCCACAATGCGATCAAAGAAAAGAAAGTTAACTATTGCATTTTTACATATGTTGATTGCAAAAACTAGACCTTCTGGAAAGAAACGAATTTTAAATCTGAAATCAGCACCCTCAGATTAGTTAATAACAACTGTTAATAGCAATGTAATAAAAAATCTGCAGATCTACATTTGTTTTTGAGAGATGATCAAATTGAAATATTTTGAAATAGTAGAAAAGAGCACCCGTGAATACTGCAGAAGAATCAAAGTAAGGTGTTTAGAATTAGAAAGGAGAAAAACAAGTTTTGAGACGTCGAGAACACCAACAATTATTGAAGAGACAGTTTTAGAATATGAGACGAAATTGCGCGGTAATATCACCAAGAGCAGAATTATTTCAGTCTTTTAAGAGCGAATTAAATGCGACTTCCAAGTCGATACCAAAGGAAGATGCTGCAAGGCTGACTGACGTTCGAATGCGATAGAGAATGGTCCACACAAAAATAAGCACTATGTTCACAGCACTCGGCGAAGAAACGCGAAGTGAGTAAGCAGGCTAGAAGCCATTGACGAGAGAGGGGAAGTCTTCATCTTCCGTGCGCCTTTTTTTTTCTTTCTTTTTTTTTCGATGCACCTGATTCACTTTATAAATTCCAGTCCTGCGCACTTTGCTGTTAGTATCCCTAATTGAAATTACGAACAGAATGGATATTGAGAATAAAAATATTTAGCTTGAAAATTGAATTAAATGAATGTTCACATTGAAGTAAATATTTCCTTAAGTTTCGCAAATTTAAGGTTTTTACATTCTGTTCAATACTTTAAAGAAATATTTTGAAGTTATGTGCAATATTTCTAAATTTACTAGCAGAATACTAATAAATTAGGTTAAAAAATCCAGGCCAGACCCGAAAACAGTTGTCTGAAGACGGCAGAATAGAAGTCGACACAAAAGTTTGTGAAAACCGCTAAAGAAATCCCTGTTCCTTTCTTTGACCTAAAAATAAAATCTATGCACCTCAAAGACAGTTAAACAATTGTCATTAGTCTGAAAACATCCTTACACTGTCACAGGAAGAAGGAAGGACAAGAACCGAAATTAATTTCTGTAAGAGGGTGAGATACTGCAAAGCGCAATAAGAAGAATCGGACATAGGCAAAAATTATACGATCCCGCTGTAATTTAATCATGAAACTAGTTATTAAAATTTAATGTGAAGTTTTTAACTACAGGCAATTGAAAGAGGGTGAGAGAAGGATCGGAAGTTCAGTGTAACTACCTAGAAAATGGATGTGTGCGGTGTCTAGTTAGAACGAAATCAAGTAGAATAAAGTAAAACCCCGTAGAACGAGGTGGAAGCAGCGAGAGAATGTTCTGGCGGCAGGGAAGCGAGAAAAACAGGTCAAGGATTAGACCTCCGCCGGGAGTCGTGCCAGCCCCAGGGTAGAATTAGGAAAGCTTAGGGTCGGATTCGGAAGAGAAGGCAACGTCAACGGAGGAAGCAAGAGCAGAACGAGAGCAAAGCGGAACGAAGGAGAACATCGGCGGCGAGGGGGCCCGGCTCAAAGCGAAGGGCTAGGGCGAAGGGCGGCGCACGGGAGAGCGTGCGGGCAAAGGGCTCCGGCAAGACGCTGTTCCTCCGACGCTGCCCGAATGTCCGCCACCGGCACCGTACTCGTTCCGCCACCGACACGCGGGACCACACACAGCGCCGCTGTTGATCTCTCATTGCCGGGCGGGCGGGCATTGCAAAGCAGGTGTTCCCCAAGGTCCGTACGTGCACCCCCACAACATTCCATGTAGTCAAATATCGTAAAATTGTACTTAAAGTGCTAACCTATAGTATCGTCAAGAGCATTCTAGAAGAACATTTCTTTATATTTTTCGAAGAATTTATTATTTAGAATGGAACGTCATATAGTCAGTGGTCAAGGAACAAGTTATAGCCAAGTTTGAATCCAAAAATACATATAATATTCTTATGATATTATTCTTCAAGTAGCATCAGAAAACTTACATTTATTCACGGTGTAGAGCATATGACGATGGATAGGATTTCTCAGAGATGTTCTTGTGTGTTTTTAAAGTGACTTTTAAAGAAATCGTCAACGATTTAATTGCAGACAAAAGCCTGAAAGAACAGAACTTGTCTATTCCCTACCGGTAACACACGTCAAACCGGCTTCTAACGCTACTCACACAAGAAATGACGCTTTAAGACCCGTTTTATGTGCGTTTCATTGCTGACATGCGCTTTGTATTCCACTCGGCAGCGGAATTCAGAGTAAACAAGCTCCTGTCTCATCCTTTTCGACACCTAGACCTGGCACACACATTCCGAGTCGTACGCCAATGCTCTTTAGCTCGTAGAGAGAAAGCGCACTTTTATTGAAATGCCTGAGGTCGCTAAACCAAACCAAACAAAACAAAAAATACGACTTACGTGTTTTTACTATTGCAGTGGACGTTCTCTTGTACTCTTTTTCCATGCCAGAAAATCATGCATTATCACGAATAAGTTGAAAAATATAGTTAAACTACAATACACTTTCTGCAAATCTCAAATTAGTAAGATCGCTACTCGTCAAAAATTGAGTGCACTGTTCACCTAAACTATGAAAATATTCTTAAATAAGATCATTTTCAACAATATTGTGCCATCATTTAACACAAAAATCACCAAATCGACTTCTGTGCACTGATTTGAAGAAAAGGATGAAGGGATGAAGGAAGAACGAGAAGACAACTGGGAGCTGGGCAAGTTACATGACTTTGTTGGAAAGACGGAGGACAAGAAAAAGGAGGAGAAGATGAAGGAGGAAGGAGGAGGAGAAGGGAATGAGGAGATGGTTGAGAAAGAGAAGGAGAAGAAGAACAGAAGTCTGCTCTTTGCCTCGTCTCAGCGAGCGCAGGTGGGTTTTAAGAAGCGCAGACTCTACTAGCGCAGTGTCACAAAGCGCGACATCACGGGCCGTTCCAAACCCGAAAGACACGCGGCGGCGACGGCCAGGGACAGAGCGCCCCCCGCCCCCCTCCGCGCCTTGAATGCTAAACCTCGTGATTACAAGGCCCGCGCATAAAACTCGGCCTTAGGCGCCGTTTTGTATGCGTGATCGCGGCGCTTGCGTGTGAAATGGAACGTGACTTCAATAGACCGGACGGTGCGCAAACAGCGGGGGCGGCGCGCCGGCCCGTCCCGTCCCGTCCCGGCCCGGCCGCCTTCGCACCCCTCACACTTTTCAATTGCGGGGGGCGGGGAGTACTAGGTGGATGCCAACGCAGGGCGCTGGGGGGGTGGGGGTGGGGAGGGGTCGAGGGGGGAGGAAGCTGGCGCCCGCGCCGGACGTCGCGGCGCCGCGGTGCCAAGCGCGATAAGGGACGGCGGCGCCGCGGCGCTCCAACCCCTCCCCCCCCCCCCCCCGGGCGGAGGCGCCGCGCCCACCCCACTATGTCTCCGACGCAAACCGACTTCGCGATTTTGTGGCGGCGCTCCCACCGCCACCCTCTACACCTCTGCGATCCTCCTCACCTTCCATGAACAGCCCCCTCGCTGGCGTCCTCTGCTTGCACTCTCGAATAGCCACGTGGTCCCTGTTGCTTACCCTCTCTCTTTCCCTTAATCCGCTCAGTATTGTTTCCCATTGAAATGTATATTCCACCCGTTTGTCGTAAATAAGCCCCTAATTCTATTCATGTAGTTGCACGTTCACTTTTACACACATCACATATATTTAAGACGTTTTTTGGTTTTCTTCCTCTGATTCAAAAGATCTCAAAACACTTCGTGCAGACTCATGCCGGGTAAGAACATACACAGATTGACTAACTGCAATCGGCACTGAATTCCGACCTACAGCGTCTTAAGCACGGTGCCAGAGATTGCTTTCTATTATTCCCCCTTTCTCCCACAACGTGACTGATGCCGACCGCTCCGACCCGCTCCGACCCCGCTCCGACCCAGGTCCGACCCCGCTCCGACCCCGCTCCGACGCTGCTCTGCCCCGCTCCGCCCCCGCTCCGCCTCCGCTCCGCCCCCGCTCCGACCCCTTACAAACTCTCTACCTCCCCTATGTATTCTTTTCGTTTCCACATATCTGTTGCTGCCATTATCATCACCACAACCTCTTGCCTTCGCTTTCCTTCTTTCCCGCCTTGCTCGATCTTCGCCACAAATTCACCAGCTCATCGCTGTATTCACTTCATCTCCACTACTACCACTGTGTACACTCCGTCGCTCCTAATATGTTCACCATAGCCTGTGCCCACGCCCCCCCCCCCCGGTCCGCCCCCTCCCGTCGCCCCGCCGCCACCGCAACCGCCACCGCCACCGCCACCGCCACCGCCACCCGCCACCGCCACCGCCACCGCCACCGCCACCGCCACCGCTACCACCACCGCCGCCGCCACCGTCACCGCCCACCGCCACCGCCACCGCCACCGCCACCGCCACCGCCACCGCCACCGCCACCGCCACCGCTACCACCACCGCCGCCGCCACCGTCACCGCCACCGCCACCGCCACCGCCACCGCCACCGCTACCACCACTACTGCCGCCACCGCCACCGCCACCGCTACCACCACCGCCACCGCCGCCGCCGCCGCCGCCGCCGCCGCCTCCCCAACCGCCGCCGCCGCCGCCTCCCCTGCCGCCGCCGCCTTCGCCGCCGCCGCCGCGGCGTCTGGGGCGGCGCTTCCTTCCGCGCCGGCCTCTGCGCACTGATAAACGAGCTCTCGCAGGCCGCCATAAATCCGCAGCAGCCCGAACTCTCGAGAGGCCGCGCCCCGCCCCCGCCCCGCCCCTGCTGCGTCTCTTGGGTTCGATTCTCCCGCCGCCAGCGCGTCCTGACCCGCGTCCTATTCACGAGGGCGGTATTTCGTCTAAGCCGCCGCTCCTGCGAAGGGGCTGTCGAAAGCGACGGGACGAGCGGCGCTGGGAGTCACCATCGCTGTTCACGCGAATGCTCGATATCACTTTGGTTGACTTGAGAATCGCAGCTGGTGTTTCTTATTTCTAAACAAATTACTCTCACTAATTCTAACAGACGCAGATTGCGATGGTGATGTCAATTTTTAAATACTAATATCCTGGCAGTTCCAGCCCTTACACATTACGGAATTGATAAATCGAGGGGTCATTTGGCAAAACCATGTGTCTCAAATTCGACACGCCACTAAACGACCCGCCTCTTCTGCTAAACGGACCAATTTCCCTGAAACTCATTTCGTGCCGCGTCCATATTCAATCTCTTAGGCTCTCTATCTTGTTACCATCATCTCCAATTACGACATCCATCTCTTATTCGCAAAAATTCCCCCATGACTTCCGAAATAATATTTGCTGATGAAATCTGCACATGATAATATTTTTGAAGAACACCTTCCCGCTTAATCACTTATAACGTTCAGTCATATCTCTACCATGTGAACGAACTTCAAACCGGAATAAAATTATAGGTACAGAAGGAGCAAGTTTATAAATAATCACGCTCCATTTTAATTTTATCTCTTGATACATATTTAGGGATGCTCTATAAAATGGCCAAGCATATAAGGATGCCATCTGTAACATCTTAGTACTGACAAATGTTGTAAATAAAGAGACGAAAGAAAACAAATCATATTTTTGTCTCTCATCTCAAAGGTCAGTAACTGCGCCATCAATATGTGATTAAAATCTTAGACAACCTTGTAGTTACGATTTGTGCCACACATGTAACACATACAGCAATGAGGACATTTATGATTCCTTTCTAAGAAATAGGTAATATATGGAGAAGCCGTTAGCCCCTTCACGATTGGCCGGTAATTGATAATAAGTAGGATGCAACCAGTCGTGCCTGCAACGTAGGGGCCGCACCCCGTGCGAGGGTTCACGGAATCGCGGTCGCGGGCCGCCCTCGCCTCAGGTGCCAGAAGTCTTCATCCGAAGCCCCCTTCTGCCCGCGCCAGCTCCCCCCCCCCCCCCACTTAGGCTTTGTTGCAGCGCCATTGTGCGGTCGGCGCCTATCCCAACATTCCCGGGGAGGGTGCGGGGCGGCGGGGCGGGCCGGGGAGAGCCGGAGGGGCGGGATGGGATGGGATGGGGCGGGCGCGCCGTGTCGTGTCAGGTGCCTGGGGGCGGGGTTGGGAACCGGTTGCGTCGTCGGGGCCGTTCGGCGGGGCGGAGGCGGCGACGCGCGCGACACGGCGGGACCACACGCAGGCCGGGCGTGCGGGCGGCGCCCCGGGCGCACGCCATTGTCCCGCGCAGCTCATCTGTCGCGCTTATCCCGCGCGCGCATCGCCGGGAATCGCGACGTCCTGACCCCCGCCCCCCGTCACCGGCCGAAACGGCTACTCCGAAGGCTGAAACGAGGAGGCGAAACGAACAGAGCAGATGCGACATCGTTGCCTCTGCAGCGTCGTCGCTGGGAGGCACTGGCGTTCGAGTCCCATCGATGGCGGGTTTTATACAAAAGCTATATAGCTGATCGAACTCACGCACTGCCTGGAAGAGAATTATAGCGGCCGGCTGCTCTCAACAATAGTTTTTTCATGTTTTTTTTTTCATAAATAAGAAGTGAATGCCGAAGTAGTACCGGGCCCCGAAACAAACGAGCCACGGACCGTGCGCCATCTTGCCTTCCTCATCCTTGTCCCCTCCTTTGTCTTGACACACACACTTACAGTCACGCCCTTACACAAACGTGTCAGAAGACTAGTCGGGAGCTTGTTTAAAACTTGTCCCGATTGGGGGGGGGGGGGGACCTTCTTGGAGAGATAGTACCTGTAATGGGAAAGCTCAGCAAATGAAACAGATGCGAAATCTTTGCCTCTGCAGCGTCTGCCCTCTGCCTCTGCTGGGAGGCACTGGGGTTCGTGTCCGGTCGATGGCGGGTTTTATACAAAAGCTATATAGCTGATCGAACTCACGCACTGCCTTGAAGAGAATTATAGCGGCCGGCTGCTCAACAATTGTTTTTATGTTGTTTTTTTCATAAATAAGAAGTGAATGCCAAAGTGGTACCGGGCGACGGAACAAACCAGCTACAGACCGCACGCCATCTTTCCTTCCTCATCCTTGTCCCCTCCTTTGTCTTTACACACACGCGCGGCACATACACTTAAATTTTGCATTACCAAACATGTCAGAAGACTAGTCGGGAGCTTGTTTGGAACTCGTCCCGATTTGGGGAGGGGGGGTTACCTCCTAGGAGAGAAAGTTCCTGTAAAGGGAAAGCTCAGTAAGTCGAATCTCAGGTTCTAGTGACCAGAAACTCCCTCAAAATAACATACTCTACTCATAAGAGATTAATGACCTTAGAAGTTGAGGCGTTTGGAACCAAATATATTTTCACTCACTCAAGAAAAAACGAGTCTCAATGAATTTTTTGTGTATTTTCTTACTGAGAGTTCCAAACGGGAATCAGAATGTGGTCCTTTCATTACTAAGAAAGAAGCCGTCTCATCCCAAGATCTGTAGAATTTAAATTCCGTCACTCCATATGAAGCCAGGACGAAGAAACGCATCGCCAGGCACTACATGCTGATGTGATTTCTTCAACTCCTTTCTAGTCGCTATATTTTCATAAATTTTAATTACTCGCCGTTTCGAAAGCATAATTTCCCTCATCCTAGAAACAGTTCTGAGCTTCGCGTTAATGACAGAATCAGTTCATGAGCCACAATCTGGAGATCATTCTCCGCACATCGCTCATATTCGCCAAACAAAGTCCCTTTGATTCAGAGAAAGATATGGGAAAGTATGAACAGAACGGAACTCTGTGGGTGAAGGCAGATTGCGTAGTCTTTTGCGACGAAGGCGAAAAAAGCGGTGAAGGGCTCTTTCATTCCTCTCTTCCTTATTCGTCATGAAATGAGCTTGGCCTATAACCTCTAAAAGCAGGGTGCAGAGAAAGATTCGAGATATTAAGAGAATGTATGTACTTGAAACTTCTTAGGCAAGTGATAATGTCTCGGACAAACGGGAAAAGTTCACGTGGTTTTGTTGCATTCTACTATTCTCCGTTCCGAAAAATGAAATGAAAGTGAAAAAGTACATAATTTGAAATTATTTCAAATAAAAAATAAATTACTACTTAAAACGATATTAGTAGCAGACATTCTCCTTTCCTTCGTTTTTGGGAAAAATGTTTAATAAAGGGTGCCATTTTCATTATTTCGAAAACATGATGAAAGTTACATAAATTATTATTATTATTATTATTATTATTATTATTATTATTATTATTAGCCTGATTTAATCCCGTTATGGGCTAAAGCCTCCAGCATGCAGGGTGGGTGGTTGGCTTATTACTAATTCTTACAATTATTGTATTTTGGTGTATATTTTTTTCACTAGTCACTTTAATTTATTCTATCTCTAATCTATCTAAACTTTCTTAACACTGTACACTTCCTATAACTTTTCATTTACATTTCACTTCATTTCATTTTACATAAATTAATTTATCTGAACTTGGTTTGTAAATTTAGCAACTAGGAATGAAGCAAGAAGGCAATAAGAATGACATTTATTGTATCCACTAACATCTACATTCTCGTTTCTTGTCACTCCAAAAATGTGAAGAGCAAACAAATAGCATTATAATCATAAGAGATTAAATGATAATAAAAACAAAAATTCTTTGTTCAAGAAAAAGACAGTAAGGAACAAAAATAGAAAGACCAAAAGACAAACTTGAAGAATGAAAAAACTCTGACAGAATGCCTGCTGTAGGTATTTCGCATCAATCTATCCTCATTTACGATAATTGCTGACCATTTTTTGCCTCTTGCCGCTCTTGAGAAAAGAATGCCGGATGTGTTCATCAGTCATTTCCGCGTCGGCGTGTGGAGATTCATTAACGCTTCGTAGTCACATGGTGCGACCTGCCCATCCCACTATGGCATCAGCGAAGTGCTTTTGACTCCAGTCGGTCTCTTCAGCACAATTTCAGCACTAGTTGCGTAAACTCAAGATCAAGCGATCATGCTAACTGACGAATGCTAACTGACGAATTCTAACTGACAAACTGTACTTCGGATTTCCTACCACGGACAGTAGAACAGATGTGGTCTCCGTTAGATCGATTTTCTAAAAGCAATTGTCATTATTGCTGACGAGAAATATATAATCTATTGAAGTCGTAGGCAAATTACAATTTGCTAGGTGTACAGTAAACCCATTATAACATTTCTTTTTCTAGGAACAAATATTTTAGTGTGATGCAGGTTTTTCAAATTCTTGGAATCTAAATAATTCAGCTTGCGCTCTGATGGCAAATGCTTAAAACGCTATAATAAAAAATGAACAAGAACGAAATATTAATAATGAACAAAAACTGATTACTCTGAAGAAAAATTAATGAAGACTAGTGCCCTACGGTAGCAAAAATGCTTCTGAACAAAATCACTCACAATGGTTTTCCAAAAACACACGCAAACTGTTTTATAACACAAATAACATACACTCGTGTAACTCTGCTATATATTTTAACAAAACCGGTCTTTACGAATATTGTAATAACGTCTTATAATATAATATAATATATACATATTACAACAGTCCTTTTCATACCAAGAATATGAAAAATGTTTCTGTTCCACAACACAACACGTGAATAGCAAAGATTTATTGCGGGACATCTTCCTTAAAGCCTTGTTGTCGCAATGCAACAGCTGCGTCCTAAGTAGTAACATACTGAGACTTTGGACATCGTGCCATGTAAAAAAAATCCATAGTAACCCATTCAATAATTGCATTATTCAGTCAAAATAGAAACGATTTCATCGTTTTTCGAGTTTTCTCGAGTTCTTGGGAATCTAACAAATCCATAGATACCCCTCAAATGGCCGCATGTAGCATTGTTTTCCGTCCAGTTTTCCGTATTTTTCAAATTAGTAATGTAGTTTTTTTCCCTTCCTGAATTCCTGGGTTTTAAATGAAACTATAGGCACTACACATGGTGGAGACTGTATAGTTTTCTTTCCAGTTCTGTGCTCATTTGTAAACAGTAATATAGTTTCTTGATTTCTCGTTACAATTTTTGATAATCAGCAATCGGATTAGTATAATATGCCAGGAAATGTATTTTCACCAACTTCTTGTAATAAATCTGTGTTTTTGAGTTTGATCGATTTTTCCTTTTCTTAGTTTTCATAATATTCCGCAACAACGAAACTGTCATTGGCCAAACCTCAACAGAGAACGTTGGGCCTTCACCACAACCGGCGCGGTGACCTTTGGCACGCAGTTTTTATTGCGCCCTGTCCTAATGCGGCATACTGTGTCGAAGGGAACGGAAATAATGAATTTATTTTATAGCTGTTGTGTCTGCAGGACCGTGGAGCGGGCAATGGATGGCCGCGAATTACCTCTGTAGAGTTCGATACGCTTTTCTTTGTTAAGCTTTCCTTGCACACGGAGCATTTCGAGGCCTGAGTGAAAAATATTGCTTCTCCATTTCTGCGAGTACATGCAGAAGGGAATATGCTCGGTGCTGAATCTTTTGAAACGTAATTTACGAGAACTCGTCACGGAAAAGTTCACCGTGAAAGTCGGCAAAATTCTCGTTAGAGTTTTGTTTTTTGTTAGATTTTCACAGCAGAGTCCATTTTAAAATACTCTCAAAGAATAATGTATACATTAAATTAGACAACCCTTTTTTACATCAATAATACACGCGGTAAAAGTGATAGAGTGAGTAAGAAATGGATAGTGAGGGATAATTGGAATATCCCCATTTAGATCTTGTTATTTGCGGAGTATTTGCTTCTAATTCACACTTAACAACTGATTAAATCTAATGCACAACCTGGCAAGGTTTTAATGCAGAAGATATAATTCATTCATTCTTCACCGAACATCAAGAGTTATTTTTAAACTCGGATTTCAATTAAGATTTAATATATACTCGGAAGCTCGTTTTAAAGTAATAAGCAAAAAAATGTACAGATTTTAATTTTTAAATAGTGACTGATATATACTATCCGCGACATATTTTTCAACATATCCTTGCGAAAACGTAGATAAAGGGCATCTAATTTAATATCTACTCTTTCTACAAACGAAAGATGGATATTATGAATCTTCAAATTTTGTTACATTCTGGTTGTAAAGTGCATTGATCTTGAGTAGGATAGACGAAAACACTAAAGAAAATGAAATAGCATCTTGGCAAGACTTGGACAACATGGAAAGGTATCGGTAGATTCTCCCCCGCCTACCGTCAGGAGAGTTGAGAAAGTCCAGGTATATCGAAACACCTCCCCTCCCCATGCACTACCTCCCGATTCCAAGCCCTCATCTTGAGGGAAGAGGGGGCGGGGCGCAAGGGACGATCTCAGGTTAGCCTTGGAACCCCCCTCCCTCAGGAATCCGATACAAAGACACCACGACCTTCCAGGACCCTAGGAGACAAGAGCGGGCTCTTCCACTTACGAGCAAAGGGTTGGTAAACTCCAGGCAGCTTCCACGAAATGAAGTGAAACAAGTTTTGAAGAATTAGGTGAATAGTTCAGAATTCAGCGCTTTATTAATTTAAAAGAGAGATTAAAAAAATATGAAAGTATACACTTTCTGTGAACATTTTCTTCATAGAATGACTAGCTTAAAGATTCTCAGCTGGAATTTACTACCACAGTATTATTTCAAGCATTATCTTTCTTAGATCTGTTGGAATAAATTAATGTATAAATTGTATATGAATTATAAATGATTATATAAATGAAATTATAAATGAATGTATAAAATGTGACATAGATATCAAGTGAATCACAAAAAAAGTTTTTTTTAATTACACTACTTAACGTACAAGAAAGGGCAGAAATCTGCAAAGAAACATTTAAGACTTCAATAATTACAATTAGGAGTAAGGATGTTCTAAAACATTTGTTCAATGTTACGTTGGCTTCAAGATATATTCCCGCCCAAACACACAAAAGTAGTAATTTCATCTATTTTGAGATTTCGCAGAACTTTTCATCGTAAACATTTTATAGGTACTTATTTTGTCAAAATAACGATAATGTATAGTATTTACACGTTAAAATATTTCGTTGAAATGTTGAAACGCGACATGCTTTTAAACATGAAATCATAACGATTGTGTTATTAAATATTTTACTATTTTCTCTACAGGGGTTAATCCTTTCTTTCCTAATGGACCAAAATTTGAATACAATCTATGCATTCGTAGAATAAATTGGAATTCAAAAAGGACGCGACATGCTTTTAAACATGAAATCACAACGATTGTGTTATTAAATATTTTACTATTTTCTCTACAGGGGTTAATCCTTTCTTTCCTAATGGACCAAAATTTGAATACAATCTATGCATTCGTAGAATAAATTAGAATTCAAAAAGGAGAAAATTTCATATGAGAAAACATATAGAAATCCTAGAAAAAACAAATCTGTAAATAATTTAATCAACAAAAGATTTGAAATCAAATTACATTTGTAAAATATTACACGTTTTATCAATACCGTTAATTATGCCAGAAAAAAATTTTTTCTACAACTGTATCAAAGAAGCGAATTGACAGACACAGAGTGACAGAAAGAGACAGAGACAGAGAGAAACACAGGGAGAGACAGAGGGGCAAATAGACAGAAAGAGACAGAGAGAGAGAGAGGCAGACAGAGGCAGAGGCAGAAGGGCAGACAGAGACGGACAGACGCAGACAGAGCCAGAGACGCAGAGAGAGAGAGAGAGAGAGAGAGAGAGAGAGGTAGATAGATAAATAGATAGATGGATAGATAGAGAGGGAGAGACATACAGAGAGAGTGACAGGGGCAGAGAGACAGACAGAATGATACAGAGATAGAGAGAGACAAAGAGCGAGAGTGACAGACAGAGAGACAGAGAGAGAGACAGACAGAGAGACAGAGAGAGAGAGACAGACAGACAGACAGACAGAAAGAAAGAAAGAAACAGGTACAGAAACCGAGAGAGTGAGATACAGAGAGAGACACGGAGACGTTTTTTATTCACAAGGATTGAATATGAAAAAAACCGTGCAACTTCGGGCATTTTCTTAGTTCCAAGTTAAAATTACAAACTTTTTTCAGATTTTATAAATTGTGTACAGTTGTAAAAAAGGTTTGTATATATTTCGTGAACGAAGTGTTGTTTTCTCGTAGTTGAGATTGAATTTTTTGCTGAGACAAAAAAAATCTATCGAGAGATCAATAAAAAATCAATGAATCGAGAAACGCCCCACTTCACACCAATATGAAAATACCTATCTCCGACATGGAAAATAATTTTACAAAAATCGAAGGATTAGAATACTTACTATTTGCTTAACAAGGTAATATTATCTTGAAGCATATATTTATGAAAAAACATTTCAAATTATGATAAACAACTCCTAAACACCGTATTGATAAATGTGTTACAAACATTCACAAAAGAATAGCATAATGTTTCCTTAATAAAATATCAAACGTTTCCAATAATTTTAGAAAATGCTCTTTTAGTACAATTCACAGAATAAAATCCATCATTAGAAATGTTTATATCTGGAAAAGTTGTACTGATACGATAGAAATCCTTTGGCAGGAGAAAGCAGTTTATTTTAGAGAGGAAATCTGTGAAATGAAGGGTTCGGTAATTTCACTCAGTTATTTATTGGACAGTTGTCTGCAAATACAAATGCCTCAACGAACTCGCTCTATTGGCCACACTGGTGTGAACCGCGAGCAGAGATATGTCAGTTGGTCCCCCGATTAAGTCAGTGTCGTTTTATTTTAAATCCTGATTTTGGCTCTCCGCCCACATAAAAATAGGGCCACGAAATTTCGTAATGAAATGTTTCGGTTTGTATCACACATTCCCCAAATACTCGTCCCCAAAATGTTACACAAATATTCAATATAAATAGATGCCAGAAAATAATGGCTACTCGTACCACGCAAACTTCAACCACATGTGATAGTTGGTGGTCGAGAAGGAATTGGCATGTGCTTGTTAATGGTCAGCATTCCAAGATGTTATGATATTCGTCTGGGAATATTATGAACTCATTGAACTGGCTCTGAATAAATAGTGCCTTACTTTACATATGTGTTCTTATTTTTTTTTTTTCGCGTATAAGCTAATTCGGCATCCTGCTTCAGCAGGTGCAAGTACCTTTCTGGGGGGATGGGATCAGCATTTTATCTGAATCCCGATTTTTTATCCCCCAAGGTTGTTAGCCCTGGGGGTATGGAAGATGTGATCATGATGATGATGATGATGATAATGATAGTGAGGGATGAAATGACGGCACACACACATGGAAATACACAAATACACCCATGCCCGAGGCGGGCGCAAACCCGCGGTATGCTGGTCCGAATCCGCTGCGGCACTAATGATCGCGGCTCTAATGATCGTGGCCATCTGACTGGCCACGATTTTATTATAGAAACCTCTTTTGTAAAACAATGAGATTGTTAAAAAGGATTGCAGTTTCTATTCACTTGCTCCTTTAAAAATGACAAGGTGATCATGCTAAGATATTATGTTCGTAATAGTACGTAAATGTTCATATTTACATTAATGAATTATTTAGCAAATCTCGATATGGACCTGTCATTCAAATCTAACATTATGTAGTTGTATTACAATCATTCATAATATTTAGGGTATTTACGAGGGAAAAGAAGATGAATGAAAATGTTGATTAACATGATAATAATCATCACAAGTGACATCTAGTTTTGACATTTGAGAGGTGAATGGTCATTCCTTTTTCATGATAACTCATTGAAAAAATTCTTCGAAATTTTGAATTATTGGAACGTGTTTAAAACATTGCTCTAGAGGAAATCTTGAACAATGCAATTTAATTATATGCGATAGACACATGTTTGTTTAATTTACTTACGATTAAATAGGGGTAGATTTATATGCGTAAAGATAAAAAAATTACATAAAATATATAAATATCGAATATCCTTTATATGCCCAAGATACTATTGTTGCATGGTAAATAACATTCAAAACCACGAGTCTCGTGATGTTGTCCTTTTACTGAATTAACAATTTGAATTTCTATTAAAACGTATCTAAATCGAAAACAAAAGTACATTAGTTTAGCAATAATTTTGAAATAAAAAAATATTCTTTTTAGAATATCTTACACTATTTGACCGTTTTGTTAAAACAGAACCATTGCTCAATGACGGCTGTAATTTTACCTAAAACCTTTACCGCATGTAAAGATTTCGTTCTGTGTTATGGAAAACTAATGTAATTACGATTAAAATATGAATGGTATATAAACATAAGCAATTTTTAAAAAAGTTTGGTTAAAAAATAATAGTATCGCGGATTCTATTATTGGGACAAGTGTTCGCACATATGCAACCCGCAATTCGCGTTGCGCTGCACAACGCGTCATTTGCATAACTCGAAAAAGACATGTCCCATATCTTGAAATAAGGTGTTCTTGGCCCTTACCTGACCAGAGTTGTTTCTTATGCTGTTATTTGAAAAATCAGACATGTTGAACGTAGTATTACATTTTTCGTGGTTGACTACTACGTATCGCAGGTTGTCAGAAACTTTCGGTTAGAGTTTCAACCGGATATTTCGATTATTGAGGGTACTTTACATGAAACCTCAAACATTTTTTTTAATTGCACCAAATGTTTTTGATTAAACTTTGTCCTCGAATAGCGGAAAGGACGCGTAAGTGAATGGTACATGGTCGTTGAAATCCCAGATTTTCGAAAATTGCAAAATTGCTATTTGTTTGGGCATCTTCATACAACTATAAAACTGAATATAAATATATATATATATATATATATATATATATATATATATATATATATATATATATATACAACTATAAAACTGAATATATTGTTTTTTTTATGGAATCGTTTATTGAAATATAGATCTTAAAATAAGGTGAGGTTCAATTTTTGAAAATATGTGTATTTTTCGTGTATTGTGTGAAATATAGGCAAGTTTTATATTTTTTTAAACAACTTTTTTAAAACTGCTCCAATTTATTCTTTAAATCTTTTTGTATGTATTAAGGCACGGTAAAAAATATGACAGAAGTCTTATTTTTGGCCAACTCTCATTATTGAAAATTAAACATTTAACATTTCAAAACTACAAAATTGAAGTTTCATCTATCATGAGACGGTAAAACATATGACAGAAGACTTATTTTTGGCCAACTCTCATTATTGAAAATAGAACAGATAACATTTCAACTACAAAATTGAAGATAGAGATTTCTACCTTATGCAAGGTACATTGTAAAAAATCAGTTATTTAAAAAAGGTCATGTACAATTTTTTGAAGTCATTAGCAGTTTTCGCTTAATTTGTGCTTGAGATTAACGCAATTTATAAAACAACATTTTCTCAAAACTGTTCCAATTTTTTTCCATTGCTAGAAGAAGAGACACTTAAAAGAATGGAGTGGATATATTTTTTCTTTACCATATTATGATATTATTTTCGTTGAGTTCTCTTAATTATGGAAAATGTAAAATTTAGAAACAATGCGAGAAAGTATGTACTTTTGTAGCACCATTACTTTTATAGTTTCATCTGTTTATTACCATTTCCTTTCAGAAGAGGTTCAGCGTTGGATAATGAAGCTTCATCTATGTTTATTATATGCGTATTTAATTTTGTACTAAATTTCGATGTGGTTGTTTACGTGATTCAATCGTACTGTCATACCTACAGAATGATAACATAGAGGATAAGAAAACTATTAAAATGAGAGATGTTGATCTTATCTAGATTATATATTAGAAGAAGCTGAGAAATCAATACCAACATTACTTTCCATCAAAAGTGAAAACATTTTACATCTCTGAAAATATGTAGATCACGGAAAATGGAAAACCCAGTCACTTTGGATTCAGAAGAGATTTTGATTGTGTTTTCATAACGGGTAAATATAACAGATATTTATATTTTTTAGGATTTTTAATATGCTTACACCAAATATGATTTACATTTATACATTTTATTTATTCGTGTTAAATATTTTCTGTTGTTCCTTTAGTCAGCTAGTGTCACACTAACGTGTCTGTGCCCTATGCTGAAGAACACTTTGCACGTTGGAGAGAATACTAATATTCTACATTGTAGAAGTCAAGTATAGTTGAACTAACATATTCCAATTAAAGTAATTGAACTTAAAATATTAATATTTTTAATTAATTACTGTAGTAATTAAGTATGTCTTCATAAATGTTTCAGCTCGATATTCTAGTACTTAATTTGTGATGTGCGTCTTTGTTGTATCTACAGTGTCTCGATTACACGAGTTTTACCATTAACCTGAGTTCTGATGGGTTTTGTGAAGATTTAATTGCAGGCGCCTAATTAGAATAGTTATAAATATTTTTAGAGGAATGAAAGATATTTAATTTACCAAAGGAAAAAATATTTTAACAAAAACAATTTTCATTAATGCAATACAGTAAAACAGTTCTTAACAAACCAAGAATATTAACAAATTGATGTTCCAAAAGGCAACATGTGAATAGCAAATATATAAATGACGGTCGCCTCTTCCTTGGAGCCTTACTGTTGCATTGCATAAGATTCATAATAAGCATAACGTATATCGTAAGCGGTTAATGCAGGGAGACGGCAAAAATGTTAAAAGACAATTAATGTTCCGTACCCGTATATTCGACCAATGCTTTCTTTGAAGCTTTCCTGCTGGTCTAGGAGAGCTTTTTCGAGTAGTGCGGCCCCTCTGTGTCTGGATGTAAACTCGCTTTCACTGCTAGTTGTCGGTCTCGGTTAACTATATTCGAATTGTCTGGTACCGAGAACGTGAGCTCTCATTAGGGCGGGTAATTGCCGGAAGGATTTCATAGTAAACTAACCAATCGGCTACCGAGGTACTGGTATGCAGTGACACACTGTGTATAATAATTCAGTTGGTAGTTCAGGTTGAGAATACGTTGAACAAGAGAATTAAATATTTGCATTTTCTGACAAAATCGAAACTGATTCATTATTACTGTATTTTTCTTGAGTTCCCGGGTATCGAACGAAACCATATACCCCTTTACGTGACCGGAGACTGCATAGTTTTCGTTTCTACGAGCATGGAAATTATTAGCAATATAGTTTTTGTTCTAGGATAAACCCTAAACCTCTATTTAAATTTTACCTCAATGTAGTACGAAAATAAATAATCAAACATGTTTATAAATGTTATTTAAAAGCAACTGAAAATTACGTATGAAAATGTCTGATGTATTTCCAAGGCGGTGCCTTACATAAGCAAATATTATAAAAAGATGCAAACGGAATGTCGAACAAAGTTTGAAATAAGTATAGCGTATAAAATTGTACTTATGAAACGATAGCACGAAGCCAAACATAGTACCTCAGTGATAGCCATGGGTCAGCGGGCAAAGCACAACTTGGTATATCTTATCTCTACTGTTCAGAAGAACATGCGACTGAATGTCTCTTAGGGCGTAACGCGTAATTATATTTAGTATTTGACGCAGAGAATAATTTATGGAAACACAAGAAAACTTTTAAAAGACAATGTTTTTCATAGTAAGTTGTGTTCTTACTTTATCTTTTAAAATGCAATTTTCAAATAAGCACACTGTTCTAAGTGAGATAATAGGTGAAATGTAATTTACATATTTAAATATTTGAAACGATTGTGTGAGTAATGTGTTAAAGTGTGTATGACTTTTTGGAATATGAAAAATTAGTTTACTTTTTTTTCAGTGTCAGAAGACGATCATATGTTTTAGTTAATATTTTATTTCAGTTCTGTTGGCAACACATATGCTTGCTCTTAGTATTCAATTTTTTGACCTATTGTATGAATACACCACATTAACCTACAATATTTTACAGAATATAGACTCAGATTTCCATGAATGGAAATCACAACAATCTATTTATAACAATATAAATTTCGCCTTTTTTTATTAGCACATAAATTAAGATTATCACATTCTAAAAATGCAACTTGATATGAACTTTTATCCCACTCAAATAATATTTCGTAAATGTAGTAAGATAGCATTTGTGCAACCTTATATAAGAAATATAAATGTCAAGACAGACGTTATTCAAATCTTTTACATTTTACAATGCACAAGTCTGCGTGACACGCTTGGAATGTATCTCTCTTTTTTTTTTTTTACCGAGATCTGTCATGTCTTCACTGGTTGGGCATAATTCCCAAGAAAATTGTTGAGAAGCTGCGGCCGCGGGAGACATTATCCGCGCAGCGCGTAAAAACGCGCGACGCCGTGACGCTGGCGGGCGCCGCCGTCGCTGTTTTGTCTGGCAGCGGCGGCGGCGGCGGCGCAGCGCATGGGCGGTCGGGGATCGATCCCGGCGCTCTGGGTCTGAAGGTCAGTGCTGCGTGTCGGCGCGGCGGCGACGCCAGAGGGGCGCGGTTCGTACAATGCGGCGGCGGCGAGGCGGAGGCGATAGAGGTGACGCAGTTGCAGCGAGAGATGGAACTTGCCGCGGCAATGTGTGCGAGTTGGAAGGGTTGGAAGGGGGTGGAAGGGGAAAAGTAGTGTGGAAGATGGAAGGGCCGAGGGAAGATTTAAAGAAAGTTGTTTGAATGATTCTGGGCGCGTCAACAGTTAAGGTCTCCAGTCTCGTAAGTGTAGTGCATGTTCTTTGCTCGGGAAGTTGCGGTGATCTTCCCACGCTGGTTGGCGAGATCCGGTGCTGATCTACCGTCGGCTAGTGGGATTTTCCCTAACCAGGTACCTCACACTAGCGGAGCGTCGTCCTAGCTTGTACATGAAAGTGTAAATGTGGGTAAGGGGTGAGGATAGGGCAAAGAATGGGAAGGAAAGATTAGGATACTGCCCCGCCCCTCCATTCGCCTGGTGTTGATTGGAAAAACTACGGGAAACTACCGATCAGAGCAGCCAGCCACTAGAATTCTCCTCCAGACAGTGATAGTGACAGTGACAGTGATAGAACTCGACATAACTATCCAGCTAGTGTCGAAAGTCCTGTCACCCTCGGGACTCGAGTCGTAGGACCTCCCGGCCAGAGACACTGCAGTGACAGTTGTTGCTCTGAGCCACCTCTCCCGGGCAAAGGAAATTGTAGTTCCTGGGGTAAAAGCAAAGATGAATGGTTTTGTAAAAGTTGGTGAAAAGAAAGGAGAGCTCAGAGTAGTTACAGATCCAGTAGACTCATGTTGATACACAATTGCAGACATCGTCATCACCTGGAGGTAGAGGTAGAGCTGATGCGAAAGCGACAGCAGAGGAAAGACGCATCGGCGGCGCGAGCGCAGAAGGCAGCGAGGAGCGGCAGCTTTGTGGCGACGGCGCCGGTGACACTCGGCGAAACGCAACCGCACCGCGCCGCCGCCATCCGAGACCAGGCGCCGGCGACATCGTATCACGCCAGCCGCGGATCGCGGAGCGGGCAGGAGCCAGTCTCGAGTGGCGCCCCTGGAAACGCAACACCCCCACGCGCGGCAACCTCCGGGGAGGGCGGGGCGGGACGGTGCGGGGTGGAGACACAATGGGACCGAACGAGACGGGACGGGACGAGTCGGGACTAGTGAGATAGGGAGGGAAGGAATGGAAGAAGGGAAAGGAGGGGAGTGTTGGGAGAGAGGGACGGGAAAAGACGGAATTGAACTATGCCGTGAGGCAGGGTATGTCAAGGCGGGTCGGAACAAGATAGAGTGGGAAGGGGGAGAGATCAGTGAGTTATTGTGGAGCGAGACGAGCCGGGGTGAGACGAGGGGCGAGTGGGGAAAATGGGAGCGAGGTGGGATGGTGCGAGGCGGCACGACAGCTGGAGCAAGGGCGAGACAGGTTGGGACGAGATAGGACGAGACGAGTCAGGGAGGGACAGAACAGACGGGACGGGACAGGGCGGGACGGGGCAGGGCGGGACGGGTCTGGGTGGGACGGGGCAGTACGGGATGGGACAAGGCGGGACGAACAACGTCGCTCTGGACAGGGCGGGGCAGGGTTGGACAAGGTGCGGACGCTCAGGATAGGGAGGGACGGGACAGGGATGGACGGCACAGGGAGGGATGGGACAGAGCGGGACGGAACAGGGCGGGACAGGACGGAGCAGGTCGAGAATGTGGCAGAACGGGGAAATAGCGAGCAGGACGAGATGTGGCAGGACGAGCTGATGAAATTAGAGGTATAAGGTGAGGCGAGTTTAGGAGCTAAGGGGCAGGAATGGACCGCATGATTTGGTACAAGGGGCAGGGTAGGAAAGGGTGTGACAGGGTTGGGAAGGTGGGGAATAAAGTCGGGGGGGGGAGGCTAGAAAGGATGGGTTGGTAAGTAATGAGCTTGACCACAGGAGGAAGAGAGAAGGCAGAGAAACAGAGAAGGCAGGGGAGCGCAGAGCAGTATGGAATGGGGTAGAGCGAACGGAGAACGAGAGATAGGAGGGCGCAGTGGAACGGGAGGAAGGCGAGAGTGGGCGGGGCGGGGCGGGGCGGGGCTGGGGCGGGGCTGGGGCGGGGCGGGGCGGAGCGGTGGTGGATCGGGGTGGAACAAATACTGAAGGGAGAAGTGAGTTGGGATGGTCAAGGAGTGGGAGGGGGAAAGAAGTCGGTGGGTGACAGCGCGTTACGCGTAGGTGGATGCAGGAGAAAAATGCAGGAGAAAAATCCTCTCTCTCCTACACAAAGAACATCAAACTTAACTGACATTTCTGTTCCCGTGCCCAAAAAGTTTACATTTGCGAGAAACGCTTTCCCAATTATGCTATGTCATATTATGAGTGTTACAAACATCATCGTGTTTACCATATATTAGTAATGGAACTTAGTATATATATATATATATATATATATATATATATATATATATATATATATATATATTATGACTTCCAAATTAGTGGAACACGGGTTTCTTAAATACACCGAAGAGAAACAGTTTGCAAACATTAAACTATTTGTGTTAATTGAGGATAACTTTCATAATACTAAATATCAAAACAGTTTGTTTCCAGGAAAACTTAGAAATATTCCTGCAAGTCTTAGAGAATAATGTTACTTTTATCCTTACAAATATTTCTTCTTTTACACACCACCTAACTCCTGAATTATTCCTTAGATTCCGTATATTACCATTAACAGCAGGAAAGGATTTTCAAGTTTTAAAGATAGAAATTACATTTACTTGTTGGGATAGTTTTAATAGCAATTTATATTGTATCATAACGTTTCACGGGTTTATGCGTCCTCTTCTTCACGTGAACACGTGAATGTGGGATTTTTAGTACAAACTAAATAACTGAACTAATTTAAAGTTGTTGTTTGTTCTTAAATCACAACATTCACATTATGTTTTTCAAGAAGTGGTCACCTGAATATAAGGGCCCATAATACCATAAAACGTTGTGTAAATTGTAATAAAAAGTAACTCAATAACTTACATGGAACTTTTTCAAAATATAAAAAATGACTCTATTGTTTGTTTATTAAATTTTGTTGTTGAATAGTGTAAAGGACGTATAAGAGAATGGTATAGATCTCATGTTCGTTGACAAACTCTTCTTTTTTTATTATTGCAAAAATTAAATTCCTTCCCTACAGTCGTTCCTAGTCTTCCTACAACAATAATTATGAAGATAAATATTTTTCGCCTAATTTAATCTGTTCCTTAAAGATATATTTTGAAATAAGGTACAACATGTACAATTTTTCGAAAACTTGAGTACATTTCGCGTAATTTTACGTGAAATATTGGTTATTTTAAATTTTGTTTCAATTTTTTTTTCTCAAAAACGGCTCCATCATTTTTGATTAAATTTTTAGCTAAGTAAAACTTATTTAAGTAAAAACAGTTCAAAAATAGCATAAATGAGAAATGTCGGAAGATCAGATAGACGAAGTGAAGTTGATGGCAAGATAAAAAATTACGAAAATTAACGAAAAAAGTGAAAAAATAAAATTGTATAAGAGGTGTAGTTAAGAAAAAGAGAATAGTATCAGAATAATTGCAAAGAAGGAAAGCATTGATTCCGTGTAAAATAAGGAATCGGAAATCGTTTAAAGCAGAAGAATAGAGAACCACCAATAGAGAGCACTAGAAGCAGAGAGGTCACTAGAGAAGAAACGAAAATAACTTGGGAGTGACGCAGGCAACGATGTCGGGCCGTCCTGCGGACAGACATCCGCGGCAGCGGGGTTCGATGGGACAAAACACCGCCGTGGGATGGAAGCAGAACAATATTCGTCCGAGGCGGAGGCGCAGGCGGAGGCGGAGGCTGCGTGGTCGGGGCGAGGGTTGAATTCGGCCGTTGGGCAGCGCGGCGGAACGGCAGGAGCCGGCGCGGCGTGGAGGGGCGAGGCGGGGGCCGGGCGGGGCGGGCGTGCCGGGACGCCGGGCGCGGGGCCTGGCGAGGGGCGGGCGGGCGAGGCGGGGCGAGGCGGGCCGGGGCGGGTGCGCTGGGACGCGTGGCACGGGGCGCGGCGAGGGGTGGACGGGGCGGGGCGGGGGGGGGGCGGGCGGAGCGGGGCTGGGCGGGTGCGCTGGGACGCCCGGTGCGGAACGCGGCGAGGGGCGGGAGGGGCGAGGCTGGGCGGGGCGGGGCAGGGCGGGCGCGCCGGGACGCCGGGTGAGGGGGCGCCGGGGGCGGGCGGGGCGTGGGCCGTCGCGCGCGGGGCGCGTCGGGAGCCGGCGAGGAATGCGGGGGCCTGGCGTGGGAGGCGGCGGCGGCGGCGGCGGCGCGGGCCCTGCGGGGCCTTTGGGACCGAGTGCTCGCTGGGCTCAGCGGGGGAACCTCCTGCATCCTTTCCTCGCCGACGCCGGCTTTCGTAACGCAGCCGTAACCTTCTTGCGAGGATTACGTAACATTAACATTTAATGCAGATGCGCTTTTATTCACCATCGATGGTCATGTGGAACTGACTTCCAGCCCGGCGCACGTGCAGGGATGAAGCAGATGCAAAACACCGCTTGAAACGTGTGGCTGCAACCTGTAATGTAGAGCAATTCCTCACTGGCTGCTGGGATACTGAATGTTTCAGTCGCCGTCTTCAATCGGGGCTACAAATCTGTGCATGTAATATGAGTAGTATATTAGTGAACATAAACACGTATTTCGGGGGCAAATCTGGGAAAGTGCTATAAATCATTGAATAACCCCGAGTTTAAAGGCACACTTTTGTTGAATTAAATTACACACATTGTCCCTAACTAAACAAAGAGGATGGGCTTACGGCGTTCACTAATGAGGGGGGAGGAAATTATTCATTATTCCCGCTCCCAGGCGCCTCCTCGCTCTGATGGGCGCGCGCCAACGCGTGGCGGCGGCGGCGGGGGCGGCGGGGGCGGCGGCGGCGCCAACACGCGTTCGCGGAACAACTCGCCTCCCTGGGAGTACTAAACGCGTACTCGCCGGGGGCACCGCGCAATGATCGATAAGCGCCGGAACATCCCCATAAATCTGTAGGGGCCCCGCGCTCCCGCCGTCGCCGCCCCGCCCCCGTCGCTCGTCCTTTTCTCTCCCTCCCCTCCCCTCCCCCGCGCCTTGCTCCCCCTCGGCCCCCTGTCGACGCGTCCTTCCGCGGAAGCTACAAATTGCCTAACTACAACCTGGAAACGCCGAGGAAATGGGTCAGCCGAGCCGAAATATGAATGAATCCTCAAAAAGAAAGACCGGAGGGGAAAAAAGACGGCAAGAAAACACTACCAACTTTTGTTTTATTTATACTCGAAAGATAGCGGTCCTGAATGAAGTCCTCTTGTGTGTTTATACTGCGTCAGAAGTGAGAGAGATCGGGAGAAACAAGTTAGGAGGTAGTAACATCCATTAGAAAGGTTTGAGGATAATCATGAATAATATTAACGAGGTTGGATGTCTGAGGGTATTGGACTTCACATATACACGCCAGGGCACGCGCGAGCTCCACGCTAGACCGGTAGCAACCATATGTTTGTCAGCGTAGTCACGGAGCAAACAAATGGAATACGTAAAACAACAAAAGAAGGAAAGAGGAAAGAACTAAAGAAGCAAAAGGAAGAAAGGCAAAAAGAAGGAGAGACATGATGGAAAGTGTGAATGAAAGTCAAGAGCAAAAAGAGGAAAACAATAGTCTACTAGGAGAAATAAACAATCACGAGTGGAAATAAAAAAAAACCGCAGATAGTAGAAAACATCCAAGAAGATGTAATAAAAATAAAGCAAACTATTACGTAAGAAAAAAACTGGCCTATAACAACACGACGCTTCGGAAGAAAAAAAGGAAGGTTCAGAAACTGTGTTTAAAGTTCCACGCATAGTGGGGAACTTGTCGTTTTGCTGAAAGGCTTTCAATGCGTAAGAAGCGCCTTCTACAAATCAACGCTTTACGAGGCGCGCATTCCCTCCACCGCGGCAGCAGCGCGCGGCGCGGCGATGTTTCCGGCTGCGCGATCGAGATCTCGCGGCGGCGGGGCCCTGAGCGAGGCTGAGCCGCGGCGTGGCCCGGCCCCCCGCCGCCGCCGCCGCCGCCGCGCCCGGCCGCGTTCCAAGGTGGACCGTGCTCCGAAGGCCCGAAGGCCAAGCACGAAGCAAAAGGAGCAAGGCGAGCAAAAAGTCTAATTAAGTGTAGTCTACGCTACGAGCTTGAGGCTGGTTGGCGCGCGCTCTGCCGCCGCCGCCGAGGGACTGCCGCCTCTGCCGCTGCCGCAGCCGCCGCCACCGCCGCCATGGACCATGAAAACGCGCAAAGTGGTCTGGCAGCCCGTCCCGCCACCCGGCCCCCGCCACCGCCGCCACCCACTGCCCACACCGCTCGCCGGCTCGCGCCCGCGCACCCCGGCCGTCCCCGAAGAGCCCGCCCCGCCCCGCCCCGCTCCGCTCCGCCTCGCCTCACCCCGCTGCGCCCCGCCCCGCCCCGCCCCGCTCCGTCTCACCTCGCCCCGCTGCGCCCCGCCCCGCCGCGCCGCCCCGCCACCGCGCCGCCCACGTACGCCAGGGCGTGATGTAAGAGCCGGCCAGCTCCTCGGCGTCATCATCGGCTCTAAATTACACGTTGCCGGCGACTCCTCGCTCCGCTCCTCGATTTCGTCCCGCGGCCGCCGCACGTAGCAGCAACAGCAGCAGCGGTGGCTCCGCCCGCTGCCAGCCCGCGCTCCGCCCCTCCTCCTCGCCGCCCACCGCCCACCGCCCACCGCCCACCGGCCCCGGCGCGCCGCAAGTGCATCGCCCCGCGCTTGGCCCCCGAGGGGCCCCGTTTTATTGTGCCCCAGCCGAAACCGGAGCCCTGCGAATTCCGCGCATAGCAAACAGGCCCTGGGTCGCCGCCAAAAAAGAGCCCGGCAGCCGGGGGCGGCGGCGCCACGAAAAACTCTCCGCGGCGGCGGGGCTGCTGGGCGCGGCGTGCGCGCGCGGCACGCGTGCGCGACTCCGCGGCCCTCGTCGCGGGCCGCTGCTCCGCCCCCGGCCCCGCCCCCGCCCCCGCCAGCGCGTGTGCCGAAACTGTGCCGCCGGCCCTGTCGTTGCAGTCGTCAATCTCGTCGGCAGCGGGCGACTTCGCTCTGGGTTGCCCGCTGTTGTGGTTCCCCTAATTCTGTCACTGCAGCACTACCAACGCTCGCATGGTTGCCGCGTCTAAATTTATACTATCCTAAGCTCGCAATCTGTTCTGATTTTTTCGCCTAATCTCTTTCTGTCTCGCAGATTCGTCGCTGTTGCTGTACCCGTCCTCGTCTGCCGTCATCAATATTCCCGTTCTAGGTGCTGCTGTAAAACGTAGCTTTGTCGACGGGCTGAAGATAGTTCTCTTCACCGCCAAAGCTGGCGCCACCTCCTCCTCGGCTGCCACCTCCGTCACCGCCTATTTGGAATCGCAATTAAAAGTGCGGGCGCCCCCTCCTCCTCGTGTTCTCTCTCCCCTCCCCCTGGGCCGGGGGCGGCGGCGGTGGCGGCGGAGGCGGTACAGGCCGTCGCGGTCGCCGTCCCGCACGGAGATCACCGTCCGCGCCTTAAATAAAAGCAAATGCCTGCGGTAAACACTCCATTTCCAAGTTTCACTGTCGACTTAATTCCACCCCCCTGCTCCCACGTTTAAAGTTTGCGGTAGGTTCATATAATTACCTCCTCGCCCCTCGCCACACAAATTACTCGCCACTACAACGCAGGGCAGGCTAGGGGAGAAAGAAACAAATTAAAATATTTCGTGCCGGGATCTCATAATCGGCTTGCGTTCATTCATTGATTCAGTCAATGGGATATTCTTTTCTTTGCCCTCGCTCTCGGTCTCTGTCTCTTCCTTCGCCTCCTTTTCCTCCTCGGCGTCCGTTTTCTTCTTATTGGCCGGCTTATTTGTTTTTCGTTCCTCCGTTAGCTTTTCACGCGGACTTTTACTTGTTTTACCGCGCGCTCCGCTCCGCATGAATCAAAAGGCGCGGCCGGCTCCAACAGCAGTACCTGCGCCGCACCGCAACTTTCGACGAATCCGCTTCGACGCGGCGGCGAGCCCTGAGGACACGCATCGGGGTGCCACGGGGTGCGAGCCCGCCCCACCCCCACCCGCCCCGCCCGCCCCCGCCCAACCCCTCCCCTCGCCACGGCGGCGTCCCGCCTTGCACGATTTTTCTTTCCGTGACTTCATTAGGGTGACTTTAAACGCAATAGGCCTTCAGAAGCGAGTCGAAGCGACTATGAAAAATGAGACTTCTAAAGTACTCACGTGCGGGATAAAGTGTTTAACTCCCAACTCGGCCGGAGGGCTGTAAGCCAGAGCGAGCGCTGCCGTTTTATTTCCACGTGTCCCGGATCGCTCGCGCTGTACCGTGCAATTTGGCGAACAAACACTTTCATTATGTGTTTAAAGTTTTAACGCGATATCACGACTTTATTGCGAGATGAGTGTGCCGCCGAGGAAGTGGAAAGCGCGGGTTTTAAGTGTTTTTGCCCTGGGCCGTCGCGCCGCGCGGCGCGAAACCCAAAGACGAAGTTACTTTCGATGCACTTTCTCGTTTACATAAACGCGACCGCACTCGTCTGCATGGTGGAACTTGCCACAAGATATGGTGTTCAGTCCCCAGCTGCACCGCTTGATTTTGCGGCATGACGAAACGTGAAATCGCTTGCAAATTGAGAAATGAAACATTGAGACGAAAGAACTTGTTACTACATTGATTTACCTTTTTCGCCGTGTAAAGTAACTGTTAAATGATTGTTATATATTATTATTATTATTATTATTATTATTATTATTATTATTATTATTATTATTATTGGCGTATAGGCTATTACTGACCACGCTACACGATTAACGTGTGTAATTCTTCCAGGATCAGCTTTATCCTTGGATTACAACAAGGTTGTTACGCCTTGTAGTGAGAATTATGAGATGATAGGTGATGTGACATAAATAAATAAATAAATAAATAAATAAATAAATAAATAAATAAATAAATAAATAAATAAATAAATAAATAAATAAATAAATAAATAAATAAATAAATAAATAAATAAATAAATAAATAAATAAATAAATAAATAAATAAATAAATAAATAAATAAATAAATAAATAAATAAATAAATAAATAAATAAATAAATAAATAAATAAATAAATAAATAAATAAATAAATAAATAAATAAATAAATCAGAGTTTGGTAGATTAGGAGGAACTTGTGCCCCCTATGCATATGACACTGATATATTCATATCAAGTCATTCTAACCAAGTCGCCTGTTCTTCCCTTCAAGAAGCTCTAAACGAATTCACCACTTGGTCATCAAAGTGGCAACTTAACCTAAACCCTACTCAATGTATTTCCAAAACTTTCACCCTAAACCGTATCCCGCCTTCTTCCCCCTCTACATATCATCTATTCCCCGCATATAGGCAGAGCATAGCACATCTCTTCCCTTCCTTGGAATTCTTTTGGAGAATCCAGCCCTCTGCAACTGACATTTTCATTAGGAAAAAAACACTCATCCTCATCTAAACCCCATCCCCTCCAGATTCTTCAAAGATTAATTCCGTCCTCCGTAACTCCTGTTTTATCTTCACATCATAAGCCCCGATTTCACATATCACCAGCAATAACTCCTAAACACCCTAACCTGATTTCCCATTGAGGAGCCCAGTGGGGTCATCCTCCTCCTTATTTTTACTTTTCCGTACACGTACGTATATACGGAGTAATATACTTAACATAGGGAGTTATGTAATGCTGCGGAAAATCGATTTCGACATTTCAACGAAAATACACGTTGGGGTCCCCCTAAATGCTGATCCCTCTAATAAAAATTACATGCACCTGCCACTGAGATAATGGTACTGAGCTCTGGTAAATGCTAGGTGCATGCAAGTGAAATTAACTTCATTCTGGATTGCAACTTTGAACGGCCAGTCGCTGAACTGTCTCTGAAAGAATTATAGGCACTAGATAGCCCACTGATGCGACAATTAAATTGTACGAAGATTTCGAGATTCTACTCAATTCTGACGACGGTGAAGGCAAGAAGCAAGCACCCTGAAGAGCTAAATTTCCAAAAATGAAAGGAAGGTTCAAAAGGGTTTCATTTTGTAGAATTCTGCTTAAAGAATCTTGAGCACCATTTGCTCTCCGCGTATTTCCCTGCATATTCCTCCACATATTCTCTACACGCTCTCTGTATGTTACCCCAAGTTCCTTACATGTTCCCTCCCAATTTCCCAGGAAGTAAGACAAAGAAAATTTACATAGATGAGTTCGTAAGTATCTAGTTCGTAAGCTAAGTCGAAAGTGTTTAGTGTAAATATCATTTAAGAATTAATATGATGTTTCCCTCAAGTTTCCCCACATGTTCCCTACATGTTTTCAGCACGAGCCGTCGTCCTTTTCCGCATGTAATGTCCGCGAATTTTTTCCAGCACGCTCCCAGGAAGATCTAAGATGTTAACGAATGTTGCATTGCATACTCCCCAGGATGTACCAGGCATGTTTCCTCCGCAAGCTCTCCACAAATTCGTTCTTACATATTTATACTCGTACGCCCCAGACGTAGTTCCAAACACTTCTCGCATATTTTTATCTAAAAATTAAACTGAAAATTAAAACATTTAATTTGTGTTTTATTCCGAAATACTTTGGTTGTCAGGGTGGCTGATGGTGTAGTTGCTCTTCTGCCTCATAAAATGGGAATTTATGAGTAGCTATAGTACCGAAAAGAGCATGAATCTTAAAAAAAATGTAACAAATGATCTCAAAGATTTTTCCAAAAAATAGCAAAGACCAAAAATATACTTTTTTAAATCATTGTTTTAAAAGTAAAAAAAAAAAGCTTTACACTGGAAACCAACTGCCAATGCTTCTGGCAACCCGGGGTGAGAAGCCTTGCAAAAACGTAATAAAACGTTTACAAAAGTCTCATTTTGTAGATTTTGGCACAAAAAACTCAACTCGTGTACCGACGCGAAAATCTGGGTTTAGCAGTTCGTCACTCGCGCGCGAATCCTAGCGTGACTCCTCGCGCGCTGGACCACGTCCAACAGGCATTCAACAGCTTCCTTTCTTAAGTCGCATCGTTAAAGTATTTTCATCATTAAGTCATTTTTGTATTTGAATATAAGACACTGCCAGGAGAAACACAAATGTCCTTAAATAACTTCTGAAACCTTTGTATTCTACATATTCTGCAAAACACATTTCCCTAAAAGTAATATTTTACTCATTTAATTACAATTTTCAATTTCATAAAAACAGCAGTCATCACAAATGACATTAAATTGACCTTTACAGGTAACATGTTCGTAGTTACTACAGTAACCGTGGTATTACTGATTTTCTTCCATTCTTAATAAACACATGTGCCTTTCCTTTCTGCGGTTCTCCGTTCTTTCCCCCTCTCTATTGTTTGTAAGTCAATGCGGCTGCTGATTGATTCAACTGTGTAGTAAAATACAGACGAAAGAACCAGTGTATCGTGTGTAAAACGTTCAGCATGAAAGATGGTCATTTTATTTTCATATTCACATTTCGTCAAATTAAGATTTGACCTCTCAGAGGTCAACTTTTTGTCACAAGCCTCTGAAGATCTCAAATGATAGTTTGACGAAACATCAAAATGAAAATAAAATGACTATCAGTTCATGTTGAGTGTTTTAGACAAATACTCTGGCCTTTGCTTCCTTATTTTGCTTTTCTCCAATTTTTTTTTTCTTATGAGAGAAATAATATCTCTAGGAAAATTTTGTCATAGATGCCTTAGAAAATCACTGGTCCTACATGAGGGCAAGTGAATGGTTTTGAAGGAAGATTCTTTCTAAAGGAGAATTACTTTCTCGTTTCAGCATTTTCAACCGAAATTTATGTTTCGGCATAATACCATGTCTTCTTATGTATTAGGTCTTTCTTAGAATTGGACAAGCTAAGACATTATGATCAATTATTATTATTATTATTATTATTATTATTATTATTATTATTATTATTATTTTTTTTTTTTTTGTTAGTTTGAAGGCTTGGCATCTAAGGCCTTTAGCCTTTTTACTGATTGATGTGATGATATATTAAGTCTAAATTTTGAAGAATAGATTGGCTTCTTTCAAGAACTGTATTGTTTTGTCAGTTGCTGTCTTGTCGGTGCCGAGATCTATCTTCATGTTGCCTCTCATGCCGCATCTGTGTCTAAGTCTTGAGAGATCTACGCAGTCTGTCAGAATATGTTTCACTGTCAGTAGTCTTCCGCAGCTGCAGATGGGTTGTTCTTCATTTCTTAACATGTATGAAGAAGTCATTCTTGCATGGCCTATTCTTAGTCGGGTTATGCACACTTGTTCTCGTCGAGGGTAGCTGACATTTGGTGACCATTTACTGATATTTTGTTTAATGGGGTGTAGTTTCGTGTGAAGACTGTTCCACGTGGTCTGCCATTCTGTGAGGATGTACTTCGAGACAGCATTTCTTGCATCCTGAGGTCGTATTTCAATATCCATTTCTGATTGGATGTTCCCGGCATTTCGCGCTGCAGAATCGGCTTCTTCATTGCCTAGGATACCCACGTGTCCAGGGCACCAGATAAACGTAACTGATGCTCCTCGCTGTTCTAATTTATGGCATGCTATGAGGATCATTTGTAGCAGTGGATCTACAGTTTGGCGCCTGTCTATTGCAGTGAGAAGACTTAGAGAGTCTGTGCAGATGACGAACCTTCCTGAATCGAGAGTTTCACAGTGTCGCAAAGACTGCAATACTGCATATAATTCGGCAGTGTACACACTTGCTTCAGGTGGAAGCGCCCAAGCCCTCGACAAGTTCTCTGTTACAAATGCGCTTCCAACCTGATGTCTTGTTTTTGAACCATCTGTGTAGATTATGATGTGATTTGCCATGTATTCTTCGAGAACTGATTGAAATCTAACTTTTAAATCTATGGGAAGGCATTCTGTTTTCTTTACACTGGTAGTATCGAGTCTTACTTCTGGCATTTTCAACATCCAAACTGGAATTTCATATGGTTCGTATTTCAAGACTGGTGGTAGGACGATGTTGTAGCATTTTTCTATCTCGATTGCGCGGATGTTGGCTGGACGAGTAGCTGAAGGTCTTCGATCGTAAATATTTACTAGCTTAGGTCGAGTCATCAATGAGTGGTTTAAATGTTTCGGTAGAGACAGCAATTTTGATCTATAGTTGAGTAGCATTGTTTGTCGTCTGTGATGTAGCGACATGGTGCTGGTTTCACAGTAGAGGCTTGAGGAAGGACTAGTGCGGAACGCGCCAGATGCATATCTGAGGCCTGCATTGTGAACGGGGTCTAGTTTTCTTAAACTTGATTTTCTGGCTGAGGAGTACACTGCACATCCATAATCTATTTTGGACATCACCATGGATTTGTACAGGCGGAGTAAAATGTCTCTATCTGCTCCCCAATTTATATGGGAAATGCATCTTATTACATTCAGAGCTGTTTTGCATCTACGCAAGGTGTATTCTATATGCTGTTTCCATGTTAAATGCCTATCAAAAATCAAACCAAGGAATTTTGCCGTTTCATTGTATGTCAGTTGAACCCCATTCAGCGTCAGCTCTGGATCTCTGTAACTTTTTCTCTTCCTACTGAAGTGAACGCATTTCGTTTTGGCTGCTGTAAATGAGAAACAAATGTTTTTTGCGTTCTGTACTAATTTATTGATGGCATTTTGCATTTTGAATTTGACCATTCCCAGTGATTTGGCTGAGTAAAATATAGCAATGTCATCTACATACATGCATTTTCCTATTGACGCTTCTATGCCGTCAAACATCCTGTTAATCGCTATGATAAAGAGCGTGCCACTCAATGGAGAGCCTTGCGGTACACCGTTCTCTAGTACGCAGCTTTCTGAGATAGACTGCCCAACGCGAACTCTGAAAGATCTGGTACTAAGGAAGCTGGATATAAATTTTGGTAGATATCCTCTTATTTGCCAGTTATATAGTTGTCTCAGAATGTTATGTCGCCAGGTCTTATCGAAAGCTTTTTCCAGGTCAAAGAATACGGTAACCATATGTTTTCTTTTGATGAAGGTATTCTGAATTGCATTTTCTAGATGTATTAGCTGATCGATTGTAGAGTGATGTTGTCTGTATCCGCACTGGTGTATGTTTAGGAGGTTGTTTCTTTCGAGACACCATGTTAGCCGGGTGTTGACCATTTTTTCCAAGATTTTTCCTAGACAGCATGTCAGCGATACCGGGCGATAGTTTTCAGGATTTAATGGATCCTTGCCTGCCTTTAAAATCGGGATTACTATCGCTTCTCTCCAGACTTTGGGGTAATTGCTTTGTGTCCAAATATTATTGTATATATTTAGCAGAGTGGACAGTATTTTCTTCGGTAATCGACGTAGTATGCTGTAAGGGATATTGTCTGATCCTGCTGCGGTGTCTCCAGCTGCATTTATGGCGTCTTGCAATTCTCTCCATGTGAAAGGAGCGTTATATGGCTTATCTATATTGGTTGTAAAGTCAAGTACTTGTTCTTCTTCTTCTTTCTTTTTGTCGAGAAAGTCTTTAGGATAGCTATTTGTGCCACTGGCTTTGGAGTATTGGGTCGCTAATGCATTGGCTATTTCGTCAGGGTTGCATATTAGTTGTCCTTCGTGTTCAATGCACGTTATTGGACTGAAAACATTTTTCCCAGCTATTGACCTGATTTTCTGCCATATTTCCGTGACTTTGGTCGTCCGAGTTATGGTGGTTACGTACTTTTCCCAGCTTGATCGTTTTGCTGTTAGTATTTTTCTGCGAGCGAGCGCACGCAGACGCTTGAAAGCAATAAGATTGTCTTGGGTTGGTGCACGTCTATATCTATTGAGGGCTTTTCTTTTCTCCCTTATTGCTTCTTTGGTCTCCGTATTCCACCATGGTACTGGAATCCTAGATGAGCGGCCACTGGTCTGTGGAATGTATTGTACAGCGGAAGATATGACAGTGTTGGTAAAGTCGGTGACGTCTTCCTCGGAGTTTCCACTGACACTTATTGGTGGTATATGTCTGGTGAAGCTGGACCAGTCTGCGCGGTTGGTACACCAACGTTTTGGTATGTGAACTGTGTTCTTTGGCATGTTTGATGATATCAACAGAGGAAAGTGATCGCTCTGATGAAGATCTGGCAGTGGTTTCCACGTCAGCCGAGTTGCAAGATTTGGACTACATATTGAGAGATCTATGGCTGAGAATGATCCATTTCTAGCATTAAAATGAGTGCTTGCTCCTGTGTTTAAAAGTACGTATTCGTTGTTAAGTAGCAGGTCATCGATTCTGCGACCGGAGTCATTTGTCCTAGAACAGCCCCATGTGGTACTGTGAGCATTGAAGTCGCCTAGAATTAGAAATGGAGTCTGTAGTTGATCGATCAGGTCTTGTAGATCTTCATTTCTCCATGAGGCATCGGGTAAGTATATGCAACATACCGTCATCTTCAATGGCTTGTACAGGGTTACAGCTACTGCTTGTAGAGGTGTGTTGAGATCAAGACGACTAGCAGGATGAGTATTGCTGATCAATATGGCAACACCACCTCTAGCTCGTCTATCAGGTTCTACGTCACTGCGAAAGGTTTTATAGCCTCTAAAATTGAAACGGTCTTCTGGTTTAAAATGAGTTTCTTGCAAGCACACACACATATTGAAACGGTCTTCTGGTTTAAAATGAGTTTCTTGCAAGCACACACACATTGGTGTGTGATTGGCCAGTAGCAATTTCAGCTCACAGTAATGCGAGATACAGCCGTTAATATTCCATTGAATTATATTTTCCATGGTTGGAATGGGGTTTTTCTGCTGTAGGATGCGTAGATCTTGCTTATTTCCTTGGTTTTCCTTTTGGCCATCCTTTCTTCTTTCTCTTCTTACGCGGGGTTTTGTATAGATCGATGGATTGGTGATCATTATGTTCAGCACTTACCATCGAACTTGTCTCAGAGCCAGTGGTCGTGTCTTGATCATTGGTCATTGATTTGATTTTTTGTTTGAGGAAGTTGTCCTCGGTGTGCTTAGGAGAACGAGGCGATCGACTTCGATAGCCTGTTGTCAACACTTCTTTGCTGGGTATGTCTGCAGGCGCAGCTACTGGATTTCTGTCTGCCTCATTTGGTGGGGGTCTTGAAGATTCTTTTTCATTTACCTTTTCACTTTGAGTGTTTGTGGTTAAGTCTTCTGTGTTGATTTTGTTATTGTGAATTTCGTTGAAGTACTTTTCTATGCATCGGGTTATTGCAGGCATTAGTTCTTTCACTACTAAAGAAGGTAAATTTGTGTTTTTAGTAACTGCTTCCACGTATGTAATATTTCCTTTATTTTCGGGACACACAAGTTTTTTTGCTTCAGGATAACTGA